>VXBP01005385.1:47298-60370 GCA_013400115.1 Rhinopomastus cyanomelas | reverse complement strand
AACCACCACCCTGGGCAGCCCATTCCAGCACCTGACCACTCTCTCCATGAAGAATTTCCTCCTGATGTCCAATGTTGGAGCTTGAAGCCCTTCCCTCTGGTTCTGTCGCTAATGACCTCTGAGGAGAGACCAGCACCAACATCTCTACAATGTCCCTTCAGATAGTTGTAGAGAGCGATGAGGTCTCCCCTAAGCCTCCTCTTCCTCAGATTAAACAGCCCCAAGTATTAACTCACATCTAATTTTCACTAGCTGGAACACAGGAGGTTCCATANTATTGATGTGGAACCTCCTCTGTTCCAGCTGACACCCGTTGCCCCTTGTTTAAATGAGGCTTTCCTCACACCACAACAGCCTGAGAGATGCTGGAAGCTTAGAGCAATGTCCTCCTGGATGCACAAGTGTTCCTTCAGTGCGTTTTCACTGGGTCTCTTCTAGCCCATCAGCCTGTATTTGGAGCTGTATTTTTATGCACAACACAGTAGCTTTCAGAGGAGGCAGGAGTTATTAAAAACTTGGTCTGTTCCAGCTGCTTATTCCTCACTTAAACTCATAATTAATCCTCTTTATATGACACCATAATTGTCCCCATGGCAACCAATGATGATGTCACGGGCAAGATTAGAATCTTCGATAGGGGGACAGAATTAGCTCGGTTAGTTGTTGAGATCCCTAGTGGCTGCCACGCTTGATCAAGTCACTACCCTGTGAGCTCAAAAACCTCTTTTTAGCGTCCCACCAGTTTCTGGGAATTTAAAGGAAGGCAGTCACTGAATCACAGAACGTTAGGGGTTGGAAGGGACCTCAAAAGATCATCCAGTCCAATCCCCCTGCCAGAGCAGTGAGGGTGATGGAGCATTGGAAGGGGCTCTCCATGGGAGTTGTGGAGTCTCCTCCTCTGGAGACATTTAAAACCCACCTGGATGTGTTCCTGTGTGACTTGGTCTAGGTGAAGAGATCCTGCTGTGGCAGGGGGATTGGACTGGATGATCTTCTTGGATCCCTTCCAGTCCCTATGATTCTATAGGTGATCCTGCTCTGGCAGGGGATTGGATCTTTCAAGGTCCCTTCCAACCCCTAATGTTCTATGATTTTAGGGCTTTCCCACTGCTGTTTCTAGCAGACCCTTCACAGAACCTCTTTACCATCTTGTGTTCACACACACCCAGAGCCCAGCGTTGCCAGGCACAAGCCCTCCAGCAAACCTCCTGGTGCCCACCACCACCTCATCCATACACCTCCAGCACTCCAGCCAGATGCTGCTGTGCCCGTGACTGCCTAACACGGAGACACTGGCACTGTTTTGAGCTTCTCCTCTGATTATTTGTGTTTTCACACCTAAGAGAAGCTGCTTTGCCTGCCTGCACAGTAAATTCACCCCCCGTCCTACAGCCTTGCTGTGAGAGGCTACAGGATTGACCCACCATAGGGCCAGCATCTCCATCAAGCACACATCACTCTCTGCACCTGACAAAGAGAGACAGGAACAAAAAGCACCCACTGGATGCTCGGGCAAGAGGGGCTGGGGAAAGGGCTGTCATGCAGGGAGTCAGACGAAGGTCCAGGCACAGCTCAGCCACTGCAACACCCAGGAGAGCCCGGTGTTTTCTGGCCACCATCCGCCATCGCCACGTTGCCAGCAGGAGTGGGCGGATGAGCTGACTTGCCAGGGAACAGCCTTTTGAGACAGAAGGCTGCTGCTTCTGCGGGAGTGGAATTCACATCTTTCTTTTTAGAAGACTTTGGACCAAACTGGGGAGGGGGGAAGAGAGGAAGGGGAAACCAGACAACGATTCTTTTCATCCAAGATGAGTTCCTTTTCCCTTTTTCTCTTGTCATGTCCCTAACAGCCTCTTTCAAGCTTGGAAAAAATAGCTATAAAGCATTACCTAGCTCACCCTAAGCAGGACTTCCTGCCCTCCCTTCCTAGCAGCATCTCACAATTGCTTGTGACCCGCTAGAAACTCCTCTCTGTGGTCCAAGAAGTCTGACTGGAGCCAAAAATGATCAAAACTTTCTGTGACCCACAGCTCCAAACAAAGGCAGGTGGGAGAAGCAGGCACAGACCAGAGCTGCCAGGCTCAGGCTCAGACCCACGTTCTCCAGGAGACACTGAGCAGCAGCTTTCGTTTAAGTGAGACACAACTGCAAAGGACAGTGAAATAAGGCCAGTGATGGCAGAAGGGCAAGGCCATCTGGTGTCTTGGCACTTCAGGTGTGAAAACAGATGATGTCTCATCTTTGAGAGGCAAAAGACATGAGCAATCTCCAGATAAAGACTGAAAAGAAAGTGAATGACTTTCTTTTCATAGAACCATCAAATCATTAGGGATTGGAAGGGACTTCAAAAGATCCTCCAGTCCAATCCCCCTTTATTGATGCTCTTTATTGATGCTTGTGTTGGTACCTGGTCTTGTCCTGAGCTCAAATAAAACGAGCGTGCAAAGCGAATGGGGACGAGTAAGCCCCAGGTGCTGAACCTCAGCCTGCAGGCTCTTCTCTTTTTACAGGTCCTTCTGTCTCTGTGGGAACAGAATGTGCAGGAGGGCAGAGCTGACCTGTGGTGGTGAAGGCGCTGCCTTCGTTCCTCCTTGCTCTCCAGTCACTAAGGGGTGATGTCTTTTCAGGGACAGTTGCAGGGAAAGCTTCCCCCACTCACAGCTTGTGCCTCTTTCTTGATTCAGCAGGAAAAGACCTCAGTAATGTCTATAAATATGTGAAGGGTTGGTGTCAGGGGGATGGAGCCAGGCTCTGCTCAGTGGCATCTAGCGACAGGACGAGGGGCAATGGGTGTGAGCTGGAACAGAGGAGGTTCCACATCAATATGACAAGGAACTTCTTCCCAGTGAGGGTGACAGAGCCCTGGAAGGGGCTGCCCAGGGGGGTTGTAGAGTCTCCTTCTCTGGAGACATTTAAAACCTGCCTGGATGTGTTTAACTTGGTCTAGGGGATTGGACTGGATGATCCTTCAAGGTCCCCTCCAGTTCCTAATGTTCTGTGATGACTTTGCTGTGCCTGCAACCCCTTCTACCACCACAGGCCTTGAACACCTCCCATGCAGCAAATCTGCAGGGGAAAGGAAGCAGGGTATCAGGAGCACCTTGATAGTCAAGAACCAGAGACGCAGCACTGGGCGATAACTCACACCAGCCTTGGAGGCAGGAAAAGCTGCTGGAGTGAGCTGAGTAACTTCAAACGGACCGTGTAGGATGTGAAGCCTGGTGTTTATGCACCTGTGTGTCCTCTTCAGGGTGCTGATGTACCACGCACCACACTGCCCCAGGTACAAGCAACCACACAGAGCACCAGTGTCCTGGCAGGAAGGTGGGGCAGCAGAGGCAAACTGCAGAATGAGAAGGGAGAGACAGCAACTCGAAAAGGAAGAAATCCATAAAGCCCATCGCAGTGGAAACTAGCCAGGGTCAAAACAAAAACTGCCTGCTCCAAAGCCAAAAGCACTGCCCTGCAAGAAAGAGGCAGCTGCATTGTTGGCTGCCTGCACGGACAAAAAGGAAAATAAAAAATAGCAGAAGTTCTTCTCCCTGATGGAACGCCACCCACAAGTCAACACGCCACTTGCAGCAGAGCTGCTGCTGCTACCTCCTTCAATGTCATTTCAAATCAGGCTACAACCTGGAGGTGACTCTAGTGCCAGCAGCAAGGGATCCTATGCCCAGGAGCAGCTGGCAAGATGCTAGTGCTGGATGTCCCTCGAGGCAGTAGCATCAAAGGCACTTTTGTTTCTTATCTACTTCTGAATTCCAGGTCTCAACTTACAACCGACCTCAAAACTCCTAAGGAGACTTTCCTCATGTCTTTGGCATTTCAGTTACTTTCACAGGAGGGTCCATTGCCCTCTAGGGCATCATCTGGATCCCATAAATCAGACTGGAGTCAGCAATTACTAAGCAGGGACCCAGCCTAGCAGGCAGCCCCACGTGGCATTTCGTTGCCTTCAGAAAACCTCCAGGATGCAGCGCTCACGTTGGAACGAAGCTCAATGTCTTCTCACAACAAAAGGATATATACTCCTGGGATCGTTCACTAATTGGATAAAAGCATAAGAACTACCCCATTACCATCCCCAGAGGAAACTCATTAGCAACCTAATGAAATAAAGTGATGACAGCAAGGTCTTCGCTCATCATCTTTTAATGCTAACAGGCTTCAAAGCCATTTTGCTTCCTCACCCTGTCCTGTGGTGCCCAGAAAGCCTGCGGCACCCCTCCGAGCATCGCGGGCAGTCCTGCCTCCCGCATTTCACACAGCATCAGGGAGCAGTTCCAGAGCACAGAGGGATCCTGAGATGTTCAACTCATCATCTCTGATGAATCTGTGCAATTGAAGCTTAATCCCTGCCCCACTTGAAATATGTCCCCTGGTGGGTCAAGCTTCCTGATGAGTCATAAGAACTTACAAGAAATATAATCCAGCTATTAGGGGCTCTGCTGTTTGTTTTTATGAAAAACCAAAGATGGGAACATTTGAAAGGATTTAGAAGCATTGAACAAACTTCACAGTTTTGAAATATTTTTAAGCTAGTGGAGTGACAAATATTGAAGGAAGGGCTGCACAAGGACAGTGCTTTGGTCACCCCTTGAGTGCTGGGTCCAGTTTTGGGCACCTCCGCACAAGGGAGACATCGAGGTGCTAGAGCGAGGGCAGAGGGGAGCAGTGAAGCTGGGGAAGGGCCTGGAGAAGAAATCTCATGACCAGAGATTGAGTTGGGGCTGTTTAGTTTGAGGAAGAGGAGGCTAAAGGGAGACCTCATTGCTCTCTACAACTATCTACAAGGACATTGTAGAGATGTTGGTGCTGGGCTCCTCTCAAGTAATTNACCCCTCAGTCTCCTCTTCTCCAAGCTAAAGAGATCTACTGCTGCACATTCTTCCACACACAGTTCCACAGAGCTTCTCTCTCTTAACAGAAAAAAAAAAAAATGTTCAAATCATTCAAAAAAAGCAGGAGGGGAAGGAAAATTTCACCATCAGGACACGCAGGTGAACAGGATAAATCCCATTAAAACATCACTCCCATGTACAGAGAGTTTAAAAAAGCCAAGACAATTTTGTAGAGCGAGAGACAACTTTTCACATCTATTTTATTCCAAAGCAGAGTTCAGCCTCATCAGTTCTGTTACTTAGAAGAGGTTGTCACAAATCTCTGAGAGTCCTGTGCCTCATTTTTTCCCCCGGGCCCCCAGCTCTTCTTTCTCTCTCTTTTTCCTTAATGCCCAAGAAATCCCTTGGCTGACTGTCAGTACTTCATGACCAGATTATGCTGGATTTATCAATAAAACAGCAGAAAGAGAGCAGAAGGTGGTTGTGTCTGCACGTCACCAACCCAACACCTCAGTCAAGTCACTCTATTTAAAGAAAGTTATCCTGTCTAAAGCCTGATGAGGCTCCCAACAGGCACATCCCTGACCCAGGCAGGGATAACCAACTCCCCACACATCTATTCCAAAGGACTAGCCAGAACAGAAGTGTTTGGCCACCCCATCACATCTAAGTGCCACCCAACTCAGCATTTTTAAAGCAACTAAAATTTCCACTTGCAACAGGGAAACAGGAGTCTACAGGTCTTTGTGCTACACAGCAGCTTCTACAATAGAACTTCCACTTTCAAATCACCAACAGGCACTTTGATGTCCTTCTGAGTACGAATGTGATCCCGTTCCACCCCATCCAGAGTTCTCATCCACAGCATCACTTTGGTTCAGTGCTTCTGACTTCACACATGGACAGGAGAACTAAGATGCTCTCTAAATTCAAAGACAACTGCTACGTTTCAAAAGCTGAGCAGGATCTGAGAGTGTATTTTGTGTGTTTTCTGCAGAAAAGTTTAATGCTTGGGTTTAAAAAGGTGAAAAGTATCTGCCTGCTCCCCCCAACCCTTCTCTCCCCTCAGCAACTCCTACCTTCTTTGCTTCTCTCCACCTTGGACTGTTGGGAGCTGTGTCACTGCTGCTGAGAAAGAGCATTATCGCTTCTGAGTGTCATCACTCCTTTTTGGTGAGTGGGAAGATTCACCTGGACCTGGGGAGACTGAGAATTCTGAACCCTGAAGATTTGTGAGGACTGAGCCTGAAGCTGGACAACAGCCACGATTTGATGAGAAGCAGGAACTGTCTACAAGATGTTTAGGACATTTTGGCTGACATTGAGCCAAGAGCAGTGTGACAAAGCTCCACAGGTCTGCGTCTATACCTTGCACGAGGCTTTTCTTCTGATGGGTGTGGGGGGGAGTGGATTAAAATGTCTTGTGTGGCCTTTCTTCTCCAAACCGAGTCAGCTGCTTCACTGCCTGCAGATTCACAAGTGGTTCTGTTCAACCCTCCCTTTGTGCCTGATGCTTTAGCTCTTGGTTGAAATGTAGTCGGGCTCTCTGACCCATGACGACAATGCTGACCCAGGTGGGATGTGTGGGGGTCCAGATAAGCACCCACACCACCCCTACATTATTCCTGTGACCCTACAGCAGCCCTTTGTGTGATCTAGAAACATTCACAGCCAGACTCGCAGAGACATCTCAAAGCCATCTCCAACACACAACTTCCATCTCTCAGAACATTAGGGACTGGAAGGGACCTCAAAAGATCATCTAGTCCAATCCCGCTGCCACAGCGGACACCAAGTCACACAGGAACATGTCCAGGTGGGTTTGAAATGTCTCCAGAGAAGGATCTCAAAGCATCTTACACTCCAAGAGCTCCAGGAAGACCCTTTCACGCACCAAAAACATCCGGTGATGTGCTGTGGCAGAAAAACAATTAAATGGTGATGAATGTTTTGGATGAGAAAGTAAATTGAGTCACGGTTCTGCCCGTGGGTGGTAACGGCTCTGCACGGTCCCCATCAAAACTCTCCGCAAAGGCAGCTGTAAGCAGATCTGATGAGATTAGGCTGGAGAGCAAGAAGTGTTTTGTCAACATTTGGTAGAAGATAAAGACTCATCCATCATTTTCAGGCAGAACAACTCATTTCTGGCAATAAAGATGCATTAAGATTCAAGGGAACTTAAGTAGAAGGAGTCAACACAATCACAAGATCAAAGGTTTGCGTTGGGTGTTTTCCCTTTCGCAGATGTCACTCAGCTTTAATTATTTAGACTGCTTCGCCGTAAACGCTGTCATATTTCATACGATAATTAAGTCTTAGTAACAGGAGACACCTCTGCCACCCTGTCTCTAATGTTTACTGAGAATTGATGTGTGTTTGGTGATCATTATCCTGTCTTCAAACAAGAGCAGCAGAACAGCAAGGATGCTTCCTACCCTTGCGTTTCCATTCGGGTCTGCAGCCCCAGGTACCTGAGCACTCATCAGCAGCGATGCTGTTGGGGAGTTCCCTGCCATAACATCCCCCCTCCCCTCAAACACAGTAACAGAACCTACTCTGATTAGATCTCCAGATGGTTTTTGCCAAGTAGTTGTTGCTGGCGGCGCAGGAGGAGAGGTCAGCTTGAGTCTTGGGGAAGGGTCAAGAAAGCACACGAGGCACATCCTGAGCACACTCGTTTGGCAAGTCCAACAGAAGCATCAGCCGCGGTATCTCAACCCACGGTGATGTTTCCGAGTGGGTTTGGAGGGCGAGTGGAAACTGGGCGGTGAGAAAGCCGGTGCCTCCAGCCACCGCCAACGGTAAAAGCAGAACACGTTCTTTCCTGCTCGGGCAGGTGGCCTTAGTCGGTGATAAAGGACCATAAGCTGGTTGTCAGCCCGCTGGCTAGTGGCAGAAGGCTGAGACAACTCCTGGTAGCCCTGCGTTTAGAAATCCCCGAGCCACACACAAGCAAGACTCCTAAAGGCTGCCACACGCTGCATTGGGCAAGATATCTCATGGAATCACAGAGCATCAGGGAGTGGAAGGGACCCTGAATCACCAGCTAGTCCTATCCCCCTGCCACAGCAGGATCACCTGGACCAAAGAGCACAAGAACATGCCCAGGCAGGTCCACTTGGTCACAACAAAATGACATTGCTCTAGACAAGCTATACCTCAGTGACAAGTGGTCACCAAATGCTGCTTGAAGTCTCATAAGAGGGACATTGAAAGTCACAACTTGACTTTTATCTTCATGGTCACTGTTGTATGAGGGACCCAGGGCTATTTAGCCTGGAGAAGAGACCTTCATGGTCTCTACAACTACTTGAAATGTTATAGAGAGGCAGGGGTTAGTCTGTTGTACCTAGTGGCCAGGGATATGATGAGAGAAAATGGCCTTAAGATGCACCAGGGGAGGTTCAGGTGGGATGTCAGGAGGAATTTCTTTCCAAGAAGGTCTGTCGGGCACTGGAACAGCTGCCCAGGGAGGGAGCTGAGTCCCCATCACTGGAGGTGTTGAAGAGAAGGGTAGATGTTGCATTGAGGGACAGGGTTTAGTGGTGCTGATAGAGCTGGGAAAAGCTTGGACTTGATGATCTTGAAGACCTCCTCCAGCTGAAACTGTTCTGATTCTGTGAATCAATATTCCCAGGATTTCTAAACAACAACCAGAAAGAATTCAATAACCAAAAAGAACTTAAAGCCTGTCTGCACTATTGATGGCTTCGGTCGGTCTGCTTTCTGGCTTGTGCTGGTCGTTTTGGGGTTATTTTTGGTTGTTTTATTTCTTTGAGGTTTGGGGCAATTTTTACATCTTTTTCCATTGCTCTAGGCTGAACCAACCACCTACAAGGCTTCGCTTCAGATACCTGTTTAGAACTGCAAGCACCTGCAGGAAACCTGCCAAGCAGAGCTTTCGTTCCCAAGGTTTTCTCTAGCCACAGATTCCATCACTAAAACAAACCAAAGAGATGCTCATGAAGAATAATTTGAGCATCCACATTTCAAAAGCACTTTGTGAAAGATACTTCAACCTCTTCTTTAGCTACAGTTGACCAGGAGGTTCCTCATAGAGCTTTGCAGTGACAGAACAACAACTAAAAGGAAAGAGAAAGTTACCCCTAGTTTGTGTCCCAGCACCTTGTAAATACTCTGCAAGGTCTTGAGAAGCAGGAGGCAGAGTCCTCCTCCAAGAATCAGTCTGTAGAGAGCATTTCCCCCAGGCATTTGTTCCCCTATTAGACAATCAAGAGGGATGGGAAACACAACCTTTATGAACTGCATCAGTTTGTGATTAAAAAAACCCCAACTTCACTCTCCTTTTGAGAGCACAGTCAGATCTTAGGCAGAAAGGACAAAAAACCTTTAAGATACTTAAATCTGTATTTGTAGGGTAAAAGTTAACCCCAAAAATTACTGCTTATCTGTTGGCATCCCATTAGCACCAAACAGCTACATCTGTTGGCTTCATTTCAGTGCACGAGCTGATTTCATTCAGTCTGTGCAGGGACCAGCTCTGCAAGATGCCCCTCATTAAGGGATCGATGCTTCTGGCTGCAGCCTGCCCCTTCCCTCTGTCACTGGGACCCACCAGCAGGACCCCACACGCCAGCTGAGCTCCGGCAGCAGCACACCCACTACACGAGGCAGGGCAGGCACCCCATCTGCAAATTAAGCTCCACTTAAAGAGCGTGCTGACAGCACACACACACACACCCAGACAGACCCACTTGAAGCCCATTAGCTCACAGATAAGTGGCGTGTCCCCACTGCGTACGTCTGCAGCATCACGACGCACCACGAGAACCAAGGCAGCAGGCATCCATCCTCAACAGAGGCTTTGGGTGCTGCCAAGAAGCTCCACAAGTGTCAGGGGTGAGGTCATGCACATTGCAAGGTCAAGGGAGCTGTTGTGCTCCCCACGAGCTGTACCTGTGCTGTTTAAAGCAAGTTCTTCCTCCTACTGGTTTGATTGGGGGGGCAGATGGGTGTGTGTTGGGATGATAAAGGGAGAACACCACCTCCCTGATGAGGAAAGGCTGAGGGAGTCTCTTGAGCTTGGAGAAACAAAGACTGAGGGGTGACCTCATTAATGTTGATCAATACGTGAAGGGTGGGTGTCAGGAGGATGCAGCCAGGCTCTGCTCAGTGTCATCTAGTGATAGGACAAGGGGCAGTGGGTGTCAGTTGGAACAGAGAAGGTTCCACATCAATATCAGAAGGAACTTCTTCTCAGTGAGGGTGACAGAGCCCTGGAAGGGGCTGCCCAGGGGGGTTGTGGAGTCTCCTTCTCTGGAGACATTTAAAACCCACTTGCACATATTCCTGCATGACCTGGTCTAGCTGGTCCTGCTGTGGCAGGGGAATTGGACTGGATGATCTTTTGAGGTCCCTTCCAATCTCTAACGTTCTGTAACTCTGTGATTCATCACACAAAATCATTACGTGTTGAATCAGCAGCTTCTCCACCATAAGCCACTGGCCCCACCGGTACAGAAAGCAGTTTGTTCAACCCTTCTCCTCTTGGTTTTAACTCAATTCCTATGCATGACTTATTAGTCAAATGGATCTGAGTTACAGCAAAAGCAGTTGCTGTTTAGCAGCAAAGAAAGGGAGGAAGAAGAGGGTACTTTAAGCCAGACTCAGGTAAACCAAAGTCTTGTACTAGGGAGTGATTAACATCAAATTGGCAGCAGAAATACTCTTCTCCTTTCTTTTTCTCTTGTGACAACACCTTAACCTCTCCCACAGCCACCCATCCACTTCATGTCTTCAGTTGCCAACAACTGTGTTTTTAATAGCCATTTTCATGGCTCTCTATTCCTTTGAGTTCCAGCTCTAGTGATTTACCTGCGTGTGCAAACGCAGGCACAGCTGTATGGCAACGTAAAGCACCTCCTTAGAGAGCCCTGCATGAGCTGTTCACACGAAGCCTCAAATAACTTCTGCTGTACCAGTAGATAAGGGAGCCCAAGAGGCAACATAAATGGGTTTTCCTGTGCAGAAAATGGTCATTTATGTTTACAAATATATTTCAGCACCATCATTCCCTGAGAGAAGCTCTAGCAATTTAAGGAGCCTGATGTGAACGGGATGCACAGATCTCAGGGCAGGTCCTCTGTAGATCTACTCAAGCTGTTCTCATTATGGGTAAACGAGGTAGTGGGCATTATCTGTAGGGAGCCAGCTCCAAAAGGTTTGGAAATCCAAGAAAGAAAGGAAACATTCTTCCTTGCTTGCACAGATCCTAAGTCATGCTCTTACCCTAAGCAAAAAGCATCAAGACATCACAGAACATCAGGGATTGGAAGGGACCTCGAAAGATCATCTAGTCCAATCCCCCCACCACAACAGAATCACCTGGATGAAGCACAGGAACATGTCCCAGGCGGGTTTTAAACATCTCCAGAGGAGACTCCACAACCTCCCTGGGCAGCCCAGCTTTTATAACTAAAGCTTCAGGACTTGTGCATTTACCTAGATTGAGGGGGGAGAAAGAAGAGGAGAAAACAACCTTGACAGTGCTTCCTTCTACAAGAATTTGGTAGGACACCCCTATAAGTATCTACCAAGCAGAAAAACTCCAAGAAGACTCATGTTTTAAATACATTTTTTGTTAATCTAGAGAACTGGACTTTATAAACAGGTGTTCACACCCCCCATCCCCTGAACAGCAGGACGCCAAAACAGATGAATTAAAGATGAAGACATAATCTGAGCAAAAACCTCCAAGGTTTGTTGCAAACCCTGTACCCTCGGTACCAGAAGCACACACATTAGTAAACCTGCCTCATTAGTAACTACTTCAAGTGGCCAGCTACAGGATCCACCTTTACCTGCGGTAGATGACCTGTCCCTAAGCGACACGTGCTAGGAAAACCATCAGGGGAGAGATGCTCAAGCACTGAGAGCTGCCTGATGTAATGTTCTTTAGGTGTCCAGCACATTTTCCTGTTCACATCATCCACCTTATCGAGTGAGCATGAATCATCCCAAACTTCACACTCCCCGGTGAGACCATCAGCCCTTATGGGAAAACCTCTCCGCACACATGAAAGCTCAGATAACTTCAGCTGTGAAAAGTGTTTAATTACATCAGTTTTAAGCCCTACCACATGCAGAGGTTGAAACCATTACCAAGCTATCTCAGATGAAGGCTGCACCTTAGAAACCAGTACCTCTGTGTCAGGGGAAATTCTCTGCTTTATTCACTTGGAGTAGTCACTCTTTCCTTGCAGAGACAAAGCAAGCAGCAGCTCTGTGGTTTCTGTCCGCCCAGTTAACAGGGCTCATCCTTCAGCTCACTACAACACTAGTTAGTGACAGCGTGCTGCCTCCGCCAGGGCTTTGCTGCCAGGATTAGGTAAAGGCTCAAGAACTTTTTGGCATGAAGCCTCTCAGCTTTAGCAGCAATTGCTGGTACCAGGAAGGCAGACAAACCCTGCCAACAGCCCCTTCGTACAGCAGGAAACCCGTTTGACTTCAGTATCAGAGATATCGAATAAACGCAGAGTCATAAAAACACCCCGGTTATGAAAACGCCACCCTGCCGGGGTGGTCACCCGTGGGGTGCTGGGCACAGCAGCCCCCCTGCTTCACCCGGGTTGTGCAATGGCTGCCTGGGGACACCGTGACACTCCCCACGGAGCAGACTCCTCTTGGGAGCAGCGATGCCACCAGGAAGGCTTTTGGGATCCCTTTCGCGAGGGTTTGTTGGCTCCGGGAACGCGGGCGGCCGCGGCTTCACGGAGAAAGGCGCCGCGTAAGGACGGACCGGTTCCCGCGGCAGCCGGTCGGGGTTCCTGCCCCTAAGTAACTCTGAAGTTCACCCACCCACGACACCCCCCGTCCCCGTCGCGCCGCAAGCCTGAGGGTAGCGGCGGGGCTGGGAGCAGCTCACCAGCTGAGCAAGAAGCGAGCTGGAGGCGGGGGACTAGGGGCTTTTTGAGGTTCGGAGAGGAAAAAAAAAGCCCCCACAGGCTCCAGGGGCAGCCCGGCCACCGCCAGAACTTTGTGCCGTCTCCTCACCCGCGAGCGCCCCGCACCCGGGAGATACTCCCGAGACGGGCACCCGGAGGGTCTCCGCCCACCCGCCCGGCACCCACCTGTAGGACACCTGCTTCCTGAAGGTGAGGCTGCGCAGCTTCTCCTCCAGCGACTCCTCCGCCGCGGACAGCCCCGACTCCTCGGGGACCCCGGCGGCACCCGTCGCCTCCCCGCCGCCCTCGGCCCCTCGACAGCCGCCG
>VXBP01005385.1:0-46971 GCA_013400115.1 Rhinopomastus cyanomelas | reverse complement strand
AACTCCCGGCCTCTCCACGCCCCCCCACCACGCCCCGCCGGCCGCCCGCCAATGGTCGCCACGGGCCCGCCCTGCGGAGCCGCGCCTCCGCGGACAGCCGGGGAGCACCGGGGCGGACAGCCGGGGGCTGCCGGGCGCCTCCTGGCCTCGACCGTGCCGGCTTCCTCCCGGCGTCACGGCAAAAACCCGAGAGCAAGCCGAGGCGCCCTAGATCGCGCAGCGGTGCCCTCATCCTCTTATACCCTGCGCTCGGCTACGTAGTAATTGCTTCTAATTTTTATTCTCCCTGGGCAATCTGTTTCGTACGCCCAGAGTCACCCGGCTCCAAAGAGAGGTCTCTGACGCATCATGGTGCCTCTGAGTGAAACAAACTGCCCTCCCATCTTGTTCCCACATCTCAATTTTGCTCATTTCGGGAGGAAACTAAAAGCAAAACTTTCTGGGGAGGCAAAAGCACCTGGAGTGACAGTGAAAATAGGATTTTATTTCTTTCATCTTGCTTTTCAGCACAGAAAAGGTCAAGGGCTGGGATTTTCCAGCAATTCCTGCAGGATTTCCATGGAGCCAGCACTTTATTTTCTGCATCCAAAACTTCTCCGAGGTGATGTCACACAAACCCACAAAGATATAAGGAAAAGAATAAAGAGGAGAGGCATGAATCGTGACACTCTCCGCAGCAGGCAGTTATATTCTGTCTCTGTGCATAAAGGGAAGTGGTGGAGCTGCCATCCTTGGAGATGCTTAAGGACTGGACGTGGCACTTAGTGCCCTGGTCTGGCTGATGTGGTGATGTTAGGTCATGGGCTGGAAGAGCTCAGAGGTCTTTTCCAGCCCAAATAATTCTGAGGTTCTGTGTATTATCTACATGCACATTAGCTTCCCTTAATATGTGTTTAAATTTTTCTCCCCCAAACCTCTGAGTACTTTTAGTGACTAATGAAACGCCCAGAAAAGAGCATAATTAAGCTGTGTGATGCACGGCTTATTAGAAGCAAAACTAAACCTTAGGCAGGACTGCTAATAGATGGACTAGATCCTGCTTCGAGCCGCATGCAGAGAGATCTGCAGATCAGCACAAAGCTCTAGTGAAACCATCCATGTGTTTTCCATGTAGAGCTGGGATCTGAGTTGGAAACTCTCCAGCTGAACTTCTGCAGGAATTAGCAGCCAATTTAAGAGCACGTGGCAACTAATTTTTTGGAGAAACAAAGTAAATTGCTTAAAAAATGAGCTGACAGAAACCAGTTTGGACCTAGACCAACAACCAGCTTCAAGGGAGAGGAGCAGTGCCCTAAGTCAGAAGGCCTGGCTTGTGCCAGGAGTAGTGTGGCCAGCAGGACTAGGGACGTCATTATCCCACTATACTCAGCACTGATGAGACCTCCCCTTGAGTATTGGGGGCTGTGCTGGGTCCTTCACTTCAGGAAAGAGACTGAGGGGCTGGAGCAGCAACTTGTTAGGCTGGAGAAGGGACTGAAGGGAAACTCTGATGTGGAGAGGCTGAGGGAGCTGTGGGTGTTCAGCCTGGAGAAGAGGAGACTCAGGGGGGAACTCATCCCTCTCTACATCTCCCTGAAGGGAGGTTGTAGTCAGGTGGGGGTTGGTCTCTTCTCCCAGGCAACCAGCACCAGGATGAGAGAGCAGGGTCTGAAGCTGCACCATGAGAGGATTAGGTTGGCTGTTAGGAAGCTCTTCCTTATGGAAAGGGTGATCAGAGCCTGGAATGGACTGCCCACAGCAGTGGTGGAGCCCATATCCCTGGAGGTGTTGAAGGGCAGACTGTGGCACTTAGTGCCCTGGTCTGGCCAATGTCATGGTGTCAGGTCCTGAGCTGGGCTGGATGATCTTCAAGGTCTTTTCCAGCCTCAATAATAACAACAATAAATTCCCACTCTCACCAATGATGTCTTCAAGGTTTTGTTGCCAGAGGAAACTCTATGGCCCTGTTGTCATGAGAAGATGCCAAAGGCTTGTACAAAGAACACTTTAATTGCAAATTAATCTTGCACTTGGAGAGCAGGAGAGCAGTCATCATCTCACAGCTTTACGTGGCCTGTGCCCCAGCTCATCACTGCATTTGCCCCAGAGCATCTGGAGCAAAGCCCAACAGCTAATCAGAACTTCCTACCTCCGCTCCAGTGAACACTGACACCACTGAACCACAAACCCCTCCTCCAGCACCAGCCCTGTGGCAGGTCCTGCCTGTTGGCAACCACTGTGCCCGCGTGGCCACGCTTACACCGTGCTCTGTCTGGGATTAGCTGCTTTTGACTCTGACTGCTGCAACCTGCGTGACTCATTTGCAACATCAAGCGCTAAATGGGCTTCCTCTGCCTTCTCCCAAAGATGAGCAATCACAGGCGAATCTGAGGCTCCTGAAGGAAAGCCCAGGCTGCACCTGGGGCAGAGCCATCAGTTCCTGGGGTGTGAGAAAAGCAGCGACAGCAGAAACTGTGTCAGAGCATCGCGTGTGCTCCAAGACACGTCTGCAGCCACGCTGCTGGACCAGGAGGGAAAAGATCACAGAGTCATCACAGAACATTAGGGATTGGAAGGGACCTCGAAAGACCATCCAGTCCAATCCCCCTGACACAGCAGGACCACGTAGCAACTTTGGCCATTATCTGGGATCACTGTGCTGGCAACAGCCTGAATTCCCATGCCTGGGACCCTGCTTCTTAATGCCAAGGGCTGCGTGGTCAGGTTAAGAAGGAACACCTCACATCAGTGACTTCCTGCTCATCTGGGAGAGCCAACAAGCTTCAGAAGGTGGGAAGTTCTTTTTCCCAGGTGGAAACTCATCACATGTACTGCAGGGTTTGAACAGGGGAGTGCATAAGCAGGAGTGAGAGCAGGCACGAGGAGGAAGGAGGGGATTCAGCTTCTTGGAGTTCATTGAAGGGAAGAAGGTTTATTCCACTACTCACATGCCTGTTCAGTCCCTCTCTCAACACTCCCGTGTGCAAAGGCTGTGTGTCCTGCAGTAAGTCTGGTTCAGAGAGGGAGGGGCTGCAAATCCTATTCCTGATGGTAAAGAGATGGGTATCTGCAAAAGAAAGGGGTGTGAGGCAACTCTCATCAGTGTTAGAGACCTGCCAGTGAGATGTCGCCTCAGTTCAAGAGGGATGTGGAGATGCTGGAGGAGTCCAGCACAGAGCAAGGAGGATGATGAAGGAAGGGGAGCATCTCCCTCATGGGGAGAGGCTGAGGGAGCTGGGTCTCTTGAGCTTGGACAAGACGAGACTGAGGGGTGACCTCATTAATGTCTATAAATATTTGAAGGGTGTGTATCAGGAGGATGGAGCCAGGCTCTGCTCAGGGTCATCTAATGATAGGACAAGGGGCAATGGGTGTAAGATGGAATAGAGGAGGTTCCACATCAATATGAGAAGGAACTTCTTCATGGTGAGGGTGATGGAACACTGGAACAGGTTGCCCAGGGTGGTTGTGGAGTCTCCTTCACTGCAGATGTTTAAAACCAGCCTGGATGTGTTCCTGTGTGACTTGGTCTAGGTGATCCTGCTGTGGCAGGGAGATTGGACTAGATGATCTTCCTAGGTCCCTTCCAATCCCTAATGATTCTGTGAGTCTATGATTCTATGAATCTGTTCTGTTAGAGATGCCCCTGCTTGGACTAGGTGACCTTTGGAGGTCTCTTCCAACCCAATGCATTCCCTGGCTCAGTAATTCAAGTGGAGCCCCACGTGTCCATCAGGCGACTGAGGGATGCTGAGGCTTAAGAGGGAGCAACCTGCCCTTCCCTCAGCAGAGCACTCCCTTGGACAGAGCTGCTCCCCCCTGCAGCTCAGCCAGCTCCCACTTCAATTAGTCCTCTGGCAGGTTCTCCTGCTTTCTGCTACATCCTATTTTTACTCTTTTTACCATTTTCCAGCTATTTTCCAGCATCGCTTCCCTTTCTGCGCGTGGGCTGCCATCGCTAGAAATATGCCCTGGCTCCTGTTGCCAAGGTGTTCGCTGAAGGTGATGACAAGGGGCTGATCCTGACGTGGAAGTTCCTGGGTGCTGCCCCTCCACAAGTGCTGTAGATCAGATCTAAGTTTCCACTGAATGGGTTTTAAAGACCAAAACAAAGGCTGAGCAGAACCTAAACACTTGTTTAGACAGCTCAAGTGAGACCACCCAGACCTGGACTCATGCTCTCGTGGTTGTCTTTCCTCAGCTGTATCATGGCAAGGAGAAGGGCCAGGACTTACAAAGCCCTCCTTACCACAGCCACACGAAGGAGTCGTTTTCAGCCATGTATGGAACTCATTTCTATCCTATTGAAATTTAATTCAAACATACAGAACTAAACAAGGAATTCCTGGCTTCTGTGGGGACCATCTGAAGGCCAGAGGAGACAGAAAACAAGCCAACCCAGAGCTCACTCTCTCCAGGACATGGATCCTACAGAATTCTTCTTCCATCAGCTTTTTCTTGCTGCTTCCAAACTCCAAGCTAATGAGGTCGATGTTTCTAACCTACGTGAAGCACAAGCTGGAAGGAGACAAGACACACAAGAGGAACGTGCACTTGTTTTGGAGGACTGCCTCCTCTGGATCACTTTGCTTTTGCTAATCTCTTTATAAAGGTCAGAAGGAACTTCTTCATGGTGAGGGTGACAGAGCACTGGGCTGGACTGCCCAGAGCAGGTTGTGGAGCCTCCTTGTCTGGAGATGTTTAAAACCCACCTGGACGTGTCCCTGTGCGACTTGGTCTAGGTGATCCTGCTGTGGCAGGGGATTGGACTGGATGATCTTTTGAGGTCCCTTCCAATCCCTAATCATAGAATCATAAGGAATTGGAAGAGAACTCAAAAGATCATCCAGTCCAATCCCCCTGCCACAGCAGGACCACCTGGACCAAGTCATACAGTATGTTCTGTGATTCTCTGATGAAAAGGGGAAGGGACCACTGGTCTCATTTCACAGACCAGAAATCTGAAGCATGGAGAAGAGCCAACCAAATTCACCAGTAACTACGAGTAGGACCAGGCTCAGAAGGTAGTTTTCTTGGTCCCAGCCCAGAGCTCTCTCTCTCTCCAGGACACGGACCCTACAGAATTATCCTCTTGTCAGCTTTTTCTCGCTGCTTCCCAACTCCAAGCTAATGAGGTCCATGTTTCTAAAACCACACAAAATACATAAATGAGGAAAGGGAGATGAATCAGCCACGAAACATCTGCAGGGGTGGCAAAGCCTGTGCTCTGGTAGAACCAACAGCTAGCAAAGGGCAAAGGTTTGCTGCCCAGACCACGGCGCGAGAGGCAGTCGGACGCGCTTCTTCTCGCCCAGGGAACCAGCCTGAGGAACAAGCATCCAACCCAGCCTTGAATTCAAACATTAACATGCTTTTCAAAGAACATCATGTACCAGAGGGTGATAGGTAGGGAGGCTGACAGCTCATCACCCAGCATTTCTCCATTGTGTGTGGGTTTCCTTTTTAATCACAGGCTCCCCGCAGCATCGCCTGCTGTGTGATGCTTTAAGGGTAACGCTGAGAGCCGAGGAACGCTTAACCAGTGGTTAATCACCAGCTGGTGTTTTGTATGCTGGGAGGGACTGGGCTCAGCTAAAACTGAGCTCAGGGCACCTTCCCCAGTCAGTCACGGTGGTCTAATGGTTTTCCTCTAAAAATGTTATGTGTGGCTTGATGTTGCTGACAAGTCCCCTGGATCAATAGTTCTGGCAAGTGAAATCACCCGCTCAGAAAGCAAAGGGCAGGCAGCAGCAGGAGGAAGATGGTGGCAGTGATAACCTCTGCAGTGAAGACAGCAAAGAAGCAGGATGCAGATCTTCAAGGACACTGCAAAGCTCTTCTCCCCACAGCCGCCCTGAGAAAGCGCCACAGACCTTGTCCATTCAGGTGCAGACACTGAATTGTGTGAGGAAGAGCTGGGTAATGGGTGTGAGCTGGAACACAGGAGGTTCCACATCAATATGAGAAGGAACTTCTTCATAGTGAAGGGGACAGAGCACTGGAAGGGGCTGCCCGGGGGGGTTGTGGAGTCTCCTTCACTGGAGATGTTTAAAACCCACCTGGACGTGTTCCTGTGTGACTTGGTCTAGGTGATCCTGCTGTGTCAGGGGGATTGGACTGGATGATCTTTGGGGGTCCCTTCCAGTCCCTACTGTTCTGTGATTGTGTGGTAAACGGGGGTTAAATAGTCAGTTCTGGTGCTGGAACAGGGCTCTGCCGGGAGCCCTCTTCTACTCCAGCTCTGTATCGCAGCCACGTGTGAGACAGGACAGATCAAAAATGACTGAATAGGGAAAAAATGAACTTTTAATCCTAGTTTCCTTTCCTTGTGACAGAGAACGGTGCTGGGCAGCCAAGCTAACTCTTGGGCTTTAAAGCACTAGTGTACAGCTTAGAAGAGTTGTCCTTATTTTTCCTTCACGACCAATTTCTTTTCCTACTTTGACCTCTTTAGCCCAAAATCCAGGCGCTTCTGAAAATCCCCATCAGTCACAAACACACAAGTGCAGGCCGGAGTGTTCTCATTTTCAGGGTTCGCTGCCTCCCACAGCTTCTAAAGCAGTCACCTTGCAGTTTCTTTAAGGATCACACAATCACAGAACATTCGGGGTTGGAAGAGACCTTAAAAGCTCATCTAGTCCAATCCCCCTGACACAGCAGGACCACCTAGACCAAGTCACACAGGAACACATCCCAGCGGTTTTTAAATGTCCCCAGAGAAGGAGACTCCACTATCCCCTTGGGCAGCCCGTTCCAGTGCTCTGTCACCCTCACTGGGAAGAAGGTCCTTCTCAGATTGATGTGGAACCTCCTATGTTCCAGCTCACACCCACTGCCCCTTGTCCTATCACTAGATGACATTGAGCAAAACTTGGCTCCATCCTCCTGACACCCACCCTTCACATATTTATCAACATTAATGTGGTCAACCCTCAGTCTCCTCCAAGCTCAAGAGACCCAGCTCCCTCAGCCTCTCCTCATCAGGGAGGTGCTCCACTCCGTTCATCATCTTCATTGCTCTACGCTGGACACGCTCCAGCAGCTCTATGTCCTTCTTGAACTGAGGAGCCCAGAACTGGACACAACGCTCCAAATGTGGTCTCATCAGGGCAGAGTAGAGGGGGAGAAGAACCTCTCTTGGTCTGCTAACCACCCTCCTTCTGATCCACCCCAGGATGCTGTTGGCACCTTCCTGCGCTCGAGCAGATCAGCCTTCCCACACAACCTGGTGTCATCTGAAAACTTACCCAGGGTGCTCTCTCAGTCCCCACATCCAGGTCTCCAATCCCCAGGGAAGCAAACAAGCTGCACTTGCTTTTTCTACAGAAAATATTTATTTGCAAGAAACAGAAGCGTAACATACTCGGCTACATACACGTGTGGAGGCTACAAAAGCAGGTGGTCTGTTCTCNTCAAAAATGACTGAATAGGGAAAAAATGAACTTTTAATCCTAGTTTCCTTTCCTTGTGACAGAGAACGGTGCTGGGCAGCCAAGCTAACTCTTGGGCTTTAAAGCACTAGTGTACAGCTTAGAAGAGTTGTCCTTATTTTTCCTTCACGACCAATTTCTTTTCCTACTTTGACCTCTTTAGCCCAAAATCCAGGCGCTTCTGAAAATCCCCATCAGTCACAAACACACAAGTGCAGGCCGGAGTGTTCTCATTTTCAGGGTTCGCTGCCTCCCACAGCTTCTAAAGCAGTCACCTTGCAGTTTCTTTAAGGATCACACAATCACAGAACATTCGGGGTTGGAAGAGACCTTAAAAGCTCATCTAGTCCAATCCCCCTGACACAGCAGGACCACCTAGACCAAGTCACACAGGAACACATCCCAGCGGTTTTTAAATGTCCCCAGAGAAGGAGACTCCACTATCCCCTTGGGCAGCCCGTTCCAGTGCTCTGTCACCCTCACTGGGAAGAAGGTCCTTCTCAGATTGATGTGGAACCTCCTATGTTCCAGCTCACACCCACTGCCCCTTGTCCTATCACTAGATGACATTGAGCAAAACTTGGCTCCATCCTCCTGACACCCACCCTTCACATATTTATCAACATTAATGTGGTCAACCCTCAGTCTCCTCCAAGCTCAAGAGACCCAGCTCCCTCAGCCTCTCCTCATCAGGGAGGTGCTCCACTCCGTTCATCATCTTCATTGCTCTACGCTGGACACGCTCCAGCAGCTCTATGTCCTTCTTGAACTGAGGAGCCCAGAACTGGACACAACGCTCCAAATGTGGTCTCATCAGGGCAGAGTAGAGGGGGAGAAGAACCTCTCTTGGTCTGCTAACCACCCTCCTTCTGATCCACCCCAGGATGCTGTTGGCACCTTCCTGCGCTCGAGCAGATCAGCCTTCCCACACAACCTGGTGTCATCTGAAAACTTACCCAGGGTGCTCTCTCAGTCCCCACATCCAGGTCTCCAATCCCCAGGGAAGCAAACAAGCTGCACTTGCTTTTTCTACAGAAAATATTTATTTGCAAGAAACAGAAGCGTAACATACTCGGCTACATACACGTGTGGAGGCTACAAAAGCAGGTGGTCTGTTCTCTCACAGAATCAGGCGGACGATTTAAAAAGGGGGGGGAAAAAAGAGAGAGAGCACTTTCCTTCCATTCGATGGACACGTTTGTGGTGGGAACAGCCAGGTGGGACCACGTCCAGGTGACAGCGACGGTACAAGAGCAGAGAGGCCACCGAACGCGCACACTCAGTTACACGGGCACGGCAGAAGGTAGGAGGGGCTCGGAGGCAGTTTAGCAAGGTTAGGGGTGTGGGCTCTTTGCGCTCGTGCCGCTGGTCCTTTTCTTCTCAGACAGTTCTGAACGTTTGCACAAACCCACAGGGTCTCTACACGAGTAGAGGGAAGGGGAAAGATCGGCTGAAACGCTGTGGGGTGTCACAGGTGCCGCTTACCGCGGCCGAGGCAGGAGCACTGACCCTGGACACGTATTTCTCTTTGGGAGGGCACCACCGGGTAACTTACTCTTGGAAAGCCTGGGAATGTCATGGAAACGGATGTTCTTACATCACCGCGCGCCCCGGGGAGCAAACCGCTTCCCCTCACTGGCATCGCACGGCGCCTCTGGGGCGCCTCGGGCTCCCAAGAGAGAGGGGGAAGCTTGGGTCCTCTCCCAGAAGACCAAATCAACAAATTGCTTTCCTTGAGCTGTCAGCCCCCAGGGGCTACTTGTTACAGCCAACTCACCCCACGTTAACAATGAAACAAAGACATTAAAAGGCAGAATTCTGCAGATCCAAAATACCACCCGAAGGTCCAGCAAAGCCTCAAGTCATAACACTTTGTGCCGAGTCACAGGTGCCCTACGGAAAGGCCAGACGCACCGAACACCACAGTGCAACCACCTGCCACCACAAACTGCTAATAGGACACGCTTCAGGCAGCGGTTTCCGCGGCAGTCTCACGAGCGCTCGGCGACGTGGAATGCGAAAGGGTTTGGGGAAGGAAAACCTGGACTGTCTGTCGCGCCGAGTGGAATGTGCCCTGCCCATGCCTGGCTTGGGCGACGCTTCGCGGCGCGCACAAACCAGATCTGCACCTTGACTTCTCTGCTCACCGCGCACAGCCACAGGAGCGCTCACGCCGCCTCCTGCTCGGCGCTCAACGCTCACGCTGCCTCCTCCTAACGGTTCAAAAGAAGGTGGTGAGATGCAGTTGCATCAGCATCGCTGCAATCTGCTGTGGCAAAGGCAGACGTGAGCAGAGCTCTGTGAGAAGAAATTGATTACCTGCCTCTGGTTCCCCCTCTCTCTTCCCTTCCACTCCCTTAATTACAGGCTGCTAAAGTTCAGACAGATTTTGACCCGCTGGTTGGAAGGAAAGATGGCATCTACCACAAAGGTCAGAGAGGCACGAACAGCGCCGCGCGGTAGCGGGGAGCACGGACAAGAGCAAAGCTAAAACAAGGGGGACCTAACGGAAAAGACCGATGAACATGCTGATTTATGGAATGAAGAACTAGACGGATTCCCTGTGATCTCAGGAGCTTCACCTGCCGCTTCTTCCATCTTTTCGGTAAGATAGGTCCACAAACTCAGCTCTCCCATGTTTTGTTTTCACCTATGCAGTTCTAATTTTGGGGGAAGTGGTGGAGTCTCCATCTCTGGAGGTCTTTAAGGACACAATGGATGCGGCACTTAGGGCTCTGCTCTGGCTGATGTTAAGTCACAGGCTGGGCTGTGATCTCAGAGGTCTTTTCCAGCCTCAGTAATTCAGTGTAAGGAAGCCTTAGTGGTAAAAATGTTGAAGTGGAGAGTGTGAAAAATCCTTCGGTGTCACCGCTCGAGCTATTTGATGGCTGCAAGCAGCAGAAGGAGCTGAAGCCTGGCTAAGTGCTACCTCTACAAGAAGGTGATCTCAGAGGTCTTTTCCAGCCTCAGTGATTCTGATGGATATGAGCTTTAGGGCAGAGAAGAGACTACTGGTCATAAAGAACATCCAAAGTCCATTTCAGCACCTCAAAGGAGAGTTTCCTGTGAGATGCAATCTTTTCTAGGTAGGAAGTCAACCCACACGTGCACCTTGAGAAGGCAGAAAAGGGCCTGACATGAAGACCACAGAAGCAAATGACTGTTTCACTCTCAGTTGTGGATCTCTGATGGATAATGATCACCTAAGCAATCACAGACCATTAGGGATTGGAAGGGACCTCGAAAGATCATCTAGTCCACTCCCCCTGCCACAGCAGGACCACCTAGACCAAGTCACACAGGAACATAGCAATGAAGTGCTAGCTGGGCTCATGCCCTCAACACATCCCAGAACCCCCATTGCAATTGTATTTGCCACAAGAAATCTCCTGGCCCACTGACTGGATGTTTACATCTGGTCTGTAAAGACCTTACCACATAAGCCAATCCATTAATCCTTGCAGCCCCCAAAGCTGTTTATCCCTGACGCTGCAGTGCAAAGCAGCAACACGTCACCGGATCACAGAACATTAGGGATTGGAAGGGACCTTGAAAGATCATCCAGTCCAATCCCCCTGCCACAGCAGGACCACCTAGACCAAGTCACACAGGAACAAGTCCAGGCAGGTTTTAAAGGTCTCCAGAGAAGAAGACTCATCGCATCGCTACGCTACTTATATAGGCTGGTGTAACTTTTGTAGTTCCCAAGTACTGACCTGCCATGTCACCTTCAGAACACAAAATGTTCCCTTTCTAATTAGCTACTTGAGAAAGTAATATTTTAGTCACCAGGAGTACAAAAATACTCCCTACCCTCCCGTTCTTAGCTGTCTGGGCTTCGCACAATGGCCTCTTGGCATTAGCTGGAATCTGGAGCCCAAATACTCAGTGGAAATCCCTCCCAATGTAGCAATTAGCATCTTCCAGTCACTCGACCTACATTCTAAATGTGTCTAGACAGAACTCGCCACCGATAGCTTTGGGGGGATGGGAGCAGAGTTGGGTGGCTGTTTTTCTAGCAGGAGAAAATCAAATAAACAAAGAAGAAAAGGCTTTAGATCCGTTTTTAGCTCAACATTGGAACAATTGAGATAACAGGGCTACATGGAGCAATGGGGGAGAGGTCCCCCACCAGTATAAACCAGAGCCGCAGCCTCCCAGTGCGGTAAGCGAGAAGCACGCTGCATTGCATCAGCTGGGATCTGGCCTCAGAACCTTGGCCTAATCCATTATTAGTCTGTGCTGCTGAAAAATATTGAATGGTGCAGATGAAGTAAGAGAAATGCAGCCAAGGACTATAAATAGCCCGGGGGGAAATAAAGGCCAACGTTATCTGCACACGGGCAACAAGGTTAGAGCTGTCACGTGCCCTGCGCTCGGTGCTTACAAAAAATAAATACATAAAAATAATGCCCTACATTCTTCCCTGGCTTTTGTCCCTAGAAGCAAAGACCTGACAGATCTAGACAAGCTTTAGAGCTGTAAGCCACAAGGTAAGTTCACTAGTGAGTACAAAACCGGGCTGACAGGCAGCAGAACGTGACAGCCAGAGGTTCCAAAGGATCACTTTAGTCCTCTAGTGGAAATGGAAATGAAGAAGGTCTTTTCATGGAATCATAGAATGATTAGGGATTGGAAGGGACCTTGAAAGATCATCTAGTCCAATCCCCCTGCCACAGCAGGAGCACCTAGACCAAGTCTCCCTTGTCCATACCTACACATGATGTCACACAGCATCAAGTCACCGACTCTGGAAAAAGTCTGCTGGCAGAAGGCTAATGTAGCTGAACTAATTCAAAACACACTGGTATCCTCCCTGAATACCCCTCGTTGCTTCTCCCCTGTGCCCTCAGCACAGCAGGGCACATAGAGCTGCGTCTCCTCACGGTGCATCAGCATCCACACTTGGGTCACAGAATCACAGAACACTAGGGACTGGAAGAGACTTAAAAGCCTAGTCCAATCCCCCTGCCAGAGCAAGATCACAGAATCACAGAACATTAGGGATTGGAAGGGACCTTGAAAGGTCTATTCCAATCCCCCTGCCAGAGCAGGACCACCTAGACCAAGTTGGACCACCTAGATCAAGTGGGACCACCTAGATCAAGTGGGACCACCTAGACCAAGTCGCACAGGAACACATCCAGGATGTGCAATTGCGCGTGTCCTGCCTCTTCTGTCCCCCTGCTAGGTCCCTAACAGGGGCATAAACTATGGAGCTAATAAGACAGTGAGGTCCTTGCCAGTGGGTAGGTGATGACAGGAGGTTCTTTGGCCCCTCGTATCTGGCAGAGGAAGCTGTGAAGGCCCCTGAAGAGAAATGATCACAAACACACTCAAGTAAAGCAAAGGTTTTCCTTATCACAAAGAAGTCCTATTCAATATAACTAATCCCCAAGCAACACCTGTGCCAGCTCAGGAGATTCCCCAAGGAGTACCTAAAAATAACTTCAAGGGTTACCTGAAGTAAGACTACAGAAACTGATTGCCAAACATTGGTGCGGCCATTCTGGCTCAGATGAATTAATTCAGAGGCCTGACCAAGGTCATGGCCAGTTCAGCATGCTCCACCCGAGGACATGACCATCTCATGATCATGGACCAACTCGGCCAAATTAAGCTAAGAAAAGTGTAAAGCTTTAAGTAGAAAAGGAAAGGGGGGTTTGGGGGGGGGTTCTGCAAACTCATCTGTCCTTTGAGTGCTGAGAAATAACTCAGGCTTGGTTTTAATGCAGTGAAGTCAGTTGTGTCTGTAACGGGCATGAGCTCAGACAGAGCCATCTCCACTTAGACACAGGGTAAGCTGCAAGACTAGCAGGGGCAGTGTTGTGCTCCACAGCTTGGGGCCTCCTTTGAAGGAGACGTAACCGTTCCATTGGCCTCAGAGGTGGCAAACCGCGGGTGCTGGGGGTCAAAAAGACCATTTAAGGAACCTCCTAAACTGCGACATCAGCCACTTCCACTGATCATCCACCGGGTAATGGAGGGGTCAGTCCCAGCTTTGTTCTGTCCCTTTGCTGACCTCATGTGACTGAGCACTGCAGCCATCTCCCAGTGTTCGTTACTTGCACAGATTCAAAGGACATTAAGGGTTGGGAGGGACCTCGAAAGATCATCTAGTCCAATCCCATTTATGTGAAGTCCTCAATCATTCAAAGAAAACTCAACCAAAAAGTCGTTGGCAGATGATGGAATGACTCAGAGGAACCATCAGGATCCCCACGAAGGGAAAGAGACTGAAGAACGACACCAAGACGACTGCAGAATGGACTAGGACAGCCGCCACCAAAGGGAAACTAATCAAAAAGGCACTTGTGTAGAAAAAGAGGGCACTGCCTACACAGCACATCTGGACAGCAAAACCCACTGCTAGCTCACGGAGCCAGGCACGCGTCGCCACCGTGAAGCACCTTCTCAAAGCGGGGACTGATCCACAGCCCCCCCTAAGTCACCACCTGCTTTCCATTCATTTCATTGAGCTTTGAGCCAAGCCTGATGGCAGCTAACGGAGTGCTGAAGGGACAAAAAGGGAGGACAAGAAGGAGAAGCTGCTGTAATAAAATACAAACCCCATATTTTACAAAATAGAATACTTGCAGGAAAAAATCTACTGTACATGGTAAAAAAAATCACGTGTAAGGCCAGGGCAGCTCTTCCCTTATTTATCACCCAGGAGAAAAAGAAGGAGAGTTCAAAAGAGCTTTGGAAAGACCTCTTTCTTTTTTTTAACTGATGGCTTCTGCCAAACCTAGTAGCTGTGCTGGTCTGCTCAACCCACCCTCAGTGGAGTCTGAGGGCCCTTCTGTAGTAACCAGCTCCAGTCCTGGGGTAGGTCCGACGGTGCCACCACAAGGACAAAGCACAAGAAGCACAGCTCGGGCAAAGGCACGAGCGGGGCGCTGAGAGAGGGACAACCCTTAAAGGCAACAGCTGCGTGGACAAGGAGGAAGCAAAGCAGGGAGAAGAGCACTGGACCAGGATCAGACCTGAATCCTGCTCTCGGCTCTTCCTCTGAACTTGGGCCAGTCACTTCACCTCTCCACGTGCCCACCTCCTCCTTCTTTTACCTTGTCTCCTGTCTCCACACTCAGCTTCCCTGGACTGCCTCCACCACCTCCAGACCTGAAGCATGTCTGAACTGGGGCTACCTATACCCCTACCTTCTCGAGCTAAGCTTAAGTTGGTCTAAGATCACATATCTCCACAGAAGGAGATCAGAGGTGGCTTTATTTCAGGGCAATTCAATCTTGGGGAGAAGGAATAGGGGTTCAGTGACATCTGTGGGTCCGATGTCAGAGTCTGCCCAGATCACTTGCAGGGTTAAGGAAGCTCAGTTCTCTTAGTTGCGACTGGCTGAACAAAGTTTAGCAAAGCTAATAAATACTATTTACAACAGTAACAGGAAGATGACAAGGAAAGGAAAATACAAGATCATCTGAAGACCAGGTCTACGTAAGAAAACCCATCAACACATCTAGAAGCCAATAAATTAAATCCACATGGTCCTCTCAGGAGGCACTTCTGGTTCAAGCCTTATGTTGATTTGGTCGGGAAGGAACCGATTAAGAGCAGCCTGAAGCAGACTAAAGGACACTCATACAAAACATGGCAGAAATCTAACAAAGCCTGCTTTCTAAAACAGATTTACTTCAACTACTGCAATTCCTCCACACAAAGTGTGGCAGGACAGCAACTGATCTTTGCTCAACTTCTACAAGGCTGGAAGCAGTAGGGAAGCCTACAAGGACTGCTTTCAACCCAGAGAGAAACCTACCCTACTACATGGTGAAGAGGCTAGGGGGGAGAAGAGAAAGAGCTGGGGGAGGACAATCTAGCAGCATCATTGCCCACCCCTCTGCTGCCTCAGCAGTCTCAGGACCCTTTCTTGTCCCTTCAGAACCAGGCTGCACACATGGTTCTTAAGACCCCCAACAGGCTCAAGCGCTGTAGACTAGTAGGCACAGAGCTGTGGCTAGATTTTGAGCTGCATCATGACGCATCTCCTCTCTCTATTACCTTCTCACAAGAAACCAATCACCCACATGCTCCCGTTGGCTTTGCATATTTCACTCTTCTGCAGAACGTCTTTGTGCTCAGATCAGGACGTGTGCACGCACACACCCACCCACCAGTCACCGGCACGCTGCTGGCATCATCTGCCACCAGGATTCAGTCCTGCCCTTGCAGTATGAGACAGGGAAGGAATGAAAGCAAAGACAGGGGCTGTGTGTGAAGTGAGAAACAGGGGTTCAAAGACAAGAGATCCCACCTACAGTCACGACCTCACCAGTCAATGCAGAAGCTGAACTCTCTCTCTCTTGTGCTTTGGTTCGCTGAGGATGACAAGTCGGGGGGTACTTTGGTTGAAAATATATGGGAAAGAGGGAAGTCAAGAAAAAGGCCCTTGTTTTTTATTTTTAAGAGGTGGCATTGACTCTTCTGTCTATTTCAATGATCTTCAGTGTTTCGTTTCCTTCTAGTTCGGAGTTGACTCTGCAAGGAACAGAAAAACCACAACAGCAAAGGTTAGCAGCTGCAGTTAGACCTTTGTAGAAGTGCTTGTGCTGCTGGACTTGGCTAATGCTAGCCAGGCACTCAGTATTCATCAGCTTGTCAGCTGGAGCACGGTAACCATTGACTTTGCTTTTCTTTAACTTCAGGTACAACTTGGGCACAAGCTCAGAAGCCACGCTGGGGGTGGCATGGCTCATGCTGGCCCTCAGAACAGTGGGCTTCCAAACAAAACCCCCTGCACCTGTTAGCAAAGACCAAGACTTGAGCCAACTGGCAGGACATGAATAAGTAGAGTGGAAAGAAAACTGCAGACACGTATTTAAACCACTGAATCTCCCTCTTTGCAAAACATACATGGATGCTGAAAAAAGGAATCACAAAATTTAATGGAGAAGCTCTGTGTGAAGTAGTTCCCATAACTTCACAGGTGAAGACTGAGTCTTGTGAAGTCTCCACAGTAATGTTTTAGTACGATCACTGCTGAGAGAAGCTCCAGCTTTTCATACCCTAACTTCACAGAAAGCCCAGTGAGTCACAGCCTCACACTTCCACTCACCCAGCAAAAGCTGATTCCTTTAGTGGACGCGGAAGCGCTTTGAGAAGCGACTAGGCACAGCTAATGGGCTGGCAGGGGTTAGGTTTCTGGCAGAAGAACTGACTTGGGGAGCTGTGTTGTTGGATCCACTTCTCTAGGCTCATAGAATCATTAGGGGTTGGAAGGGACCTCGAAAGATCACCTAGACCAAGTCACACAGGAACACATCCAGGTGGGTCTTAAACATCTCCAGTGAAGAAGACTCCACATCCGCCCTGGGCAGCCCCTTCCAGTGCTCTGTCACCCTCACTGGGAAGAAGTTCCTTCTCATACTGGTGTGGAACTCCTATGTTCCAGCTGACACCCATTGCCCCTCGTCCCATCACTAGATGACACTGAGAAGAGCCTGGCTCCATCCTCCTGACACCCACCTTTCACATATTTATAGACATTAATAAGGTCACCCTTCAGTCTTCTCTTCTCCAAGCTAACAAGACCCAGCTCCCTCAGCCTCGCCTCATACGGGAGGTGCTCCACTTCCTTCATCATCCTCTTTGCCCTATGCTGGACTCCCTCCAGCTGCTCCACATCCCTCTTGAACTGTGGAGCCCAGAACTGGACCCAATACTCCAGATGTGGTCTCACCACAGCAGAGTAGAGGGGAGAAGAACACTGTGTAACTTTGCCTATAAATCCTCCCAGTAGAGACCAAGCTCTTACTCCGTGTTTCACAGCGCCCAGCACAGCCACATCCCTGATCTTAGCTGCTGGCCACAAAGGACAGTGACACCAGACACCCATATGACAAGCAGCCCCCCCTGCACTCACCTGTGCTGCTGCAAGCCCAGCAGCACTGACTTCTCTAGCCTTGTCTCGTTGGCTATCGTGAACTGCATGATATCGTCTTGGTGTGTCCCCGGCACGGCTTCCAGGGACAGCGCTGTGTACTTGGAGGCGTCCGCTTGCCTGTCGTTGCGATCGGCAAAGGACATCGGGCTCGATGACTCCTCCAGTTGGTGATGTTCTTCATAAATGAGCAGGCTCCTGGACCTCACTGTGCACAAAGACAGGAGGCCAGAAGAGATGAGAAACAGGCAGCTCAGAGAACAGCCCTGGCCACTTCAAGGAATAGAAGCAGGCAGAGCAGAACTAAAACCATGAAGGTCTTTTCATAGGGATTAACTGGTGATTAGGCAGCTGGACAAAGACACCAGAGCAATGGTCCAAACACCAAGCAGGAGAGCGGGCTAAGACTTTGCCCATGTCAGAGAATCATAGGGTCATTAGGGATTGGAAGGGACCTTGAAAGATCATCCAGTCCCATCCCCCTGCCTGTGAACTCTGCTGCCCTCAGAAGAGCTGGCTGAGCTATCCCTTGAAAGACAATGTTATATCAAGGAATGGCCCACCAAGGAGAAGAAAAGCAAGAGGTGCTTGAGGAGAGGGTTTAGGATGGGGGTAGAAAACCATTACAGAATCACAGAATGCTAGGGATTGGAAGGGACCTCGAAAGATCAGCTAGTCCAATCCCTCTGACACAGCAGGATCACCCAGACCAAGTCACACAGGAACATATCTAGGTGGGTCTTAAACATCTCAAGTGAAGGAGACTCCACAACCTCACTGGCTGGCCCCTTCCAATGCTCCATCACCTTCATTGGGAAGAAGTTGCTTCTGATATTTATATGGAACCTCCTCTGTTCCAGCTCACACCCACTGCCCCTCGTCCTATCACTAGATGCCCCCGAGCAGAGCCTGACTCCATCCTCCTGACACCCACCCTTCACATATTTATAGACATTAATGAGGTCACCCCTCAGTCTCCTCATCTCCAAGCTAAAGAGACCCAGCTCCCTCAGCCTCTCCTCATAAGGAGAGGTCTCCTCCTCCACTTCCTTCATCATCCTCACTTCTCTGCGCTGGACTCCCTCCAGCAGTTCAGTGTCCCTCTTGAACTGAGGGGCCCAGAACTGGACCCAATGCTCCAGACGTGGTCTCACAAGGGCAGAGTAGAGTGCCAAAGCACAACGAAGCAAGGAGCGAGTCTGAGATGGTCATCACTTACCAATGGAGTCTGTGTAGGACTCTGGTGAGGAATGCTGCCTGGGCAACACCATCTTCGTAGCAGAAGGATACGGCCCGTAGCTCTGGGAGAAGCTGCCAAAAACTACTGCGAAGCACAGCACCACCATCTGGGAAAGGCAGGATGCAGAAGAGCTCAGTGCTGGAGGAGGTGAGAAACCAGCCCTTGGCCCCCACCTGCACATCCAATCAAAGAACCGACGCAAAGCAGACCTGGTGCTTCACCCAAAGCCAATCACTGGATGCTGTTTGCACCACAGCCTGCAGTGGGTTTTCATAAAGGCAGATATGTGACAACAATGACGTGTTTCAAAGGGCAGACTCCAACGCTGGAGACTGTTTGCAGTGTCTGCCACCGTTTTAGCCCGGAGCATTATTTGCTCCCGGAGCTGGAAAGCAGACACAACCATCACGTGTGTTTTAGGGATGCTACTGGGAATTTTCAAGGTCATTTCTGTTGCTGCTGGCCCCAGCCTTGCTTCACGGAATCAGAGAACATTAAGGATTGGAAGGGACCTTGAAGGGACCATCCAGTCCAATCCCCCAAGCCGAGAGTTTGCCAGCCAAGGGCTTTGCAGAACACGGGAGATGCCTTTGAGCACCGGGAAGAGAGTCTCATTCCCAGCTTTAGGGACACTCACCATGAGACAGGTCCCTGTCTGTGTGCTAGCTGCCTTGCACGAACGGGACACTTTCCCCGCGACCATGGCTTGGAGTCTCTGCAACTGCTGCAGGAGGGTTCTGGAAGGCAAAGACAACACATAAGCACCACGGACACCCATCTGCCTGTTGGTTAAACAGCCTCTGGCTTCAAGCTCTGCACCTGGCAACAACAGGGACTTTACAACAAGGAACAGACAAAGTTCTCTCCTCGAAGTCTGTAGCGAGAAACTTTTTGGATTTCACAAAGATTTTGCTGGTATTGACAGCGGAACCTTCCAAAAGATCTTCTGCCTTTCGTGCAGCTGATAACCCTGAACAATCACCTCTTCAGCACCTTCAGAAAGCTTTTACACATAAAAGTTGTGGTTCCAGTGTTCCACAGAATCACAGAACATTAGGGATTGGGAGGGACCTTGAAAGATCATCGAGTCCAATCCTCCTGCCACAGCAGGACCACCTAGACCAAGTCTCACAGGAACATGTCCAGGTGGGTTTTAAACTACAGATGCTTGAAGTCACCATGTCTTTCAGAGGTCCCACACTCAGTGGCAGGTCTCTTTTGGCTGGAGTCAATATTTCCAGATGTGGAGGATATTTTTCTCTTTCTGGCTGATTTCCTACTGCTGCATCATCAGTTCCTGCAGCCAGGATGCACTGAAGTGAGAAACAACTACAAGTATGGCCAATACAGGGTTTTCACCACAGTTTCCATCGAAGCTGTTTAACAGACAAGGAGTAACCCACGTGCCTGTCCCCAGTGCACATACAGCACCATCTTGCCTCGAGACAAAACATCTGCTGTTTGTCTCCAACTTTACTTCTCACTGGTCCTGTAAGTCACATAACCTCCTGCAGGGCAGAGGGTAGCCCCACAAAACTCCAGGCAACACCACCTTTGAAGGCTGATGTCACATGCAAGAGGCAAGGTCAGGATGTCAAGAGAAAATAGCAGGATTATTTTAAGCTCAAACTGGCTAAAAGCTAATTGTAGGACAGACCCAGAGGTGCTTTTGCAGCTGCCTATTATTATAGATTCTTTTAATCATCAATGCTCATTGCTAATTAGGGCTTAATGAATTCAAGGACCTCAGAAATGCATTCTGAAATGAGCACAAGGCACGCTCACAGCACAGATTTATCTGGGCCAGCAGATCCTTCCCAACTTAGTAAGGGAGGATGTCTTGCCTGCTCCTGAGAGCACGGCTTATTCTGCAACTCCGTGTTTAAAAAAATAAACTAATTCATCTCAGTTAGTTTTTTATTCACTATTAGAGAGGCCAGAGGCAAATTAAGAGATGAAAACACTTGATTATGTAAATGAGACCTCGTAACTCCTTGCAGTCTTCTGCATCTCTGTTCAGTTCCTCCTGTGGCACAGCGTTCACGAAGAGGCGCATAAATCATCACAGAACATTAGGGATTGGAAGGGACCTCGAATAATCACCCAGGCCAATGTCCCTGCAACAGCAGGATCACCCAGACCAAGTCACACAGGAACATGGCCAGGTGGGTTCTAAACATCTCCAGAGAAGGAGACTCCACAACCCCCCTGGGTAGCCCCTTCCAGTGCTCTGTCACCCTCACTGGGAAGAAGTTCCTTCTTATATTGATGTGGAACCTCCTCTGTTCCAGCTCAAACCCACTGCCCCTTGTCCTATCACTGCAAGACACTGAGCAGAGCCTGCCTCCATCCTCCTGACACCCACCCTTCATGTATTTATAGACATCAAACTGGTCACCCCTCAGTCTCCTCGTCTCCAAGCTCAAGAGATCCAGCTCCCTCAGCCTTTCCTCATCAGGGAGGTTCTCCACTCCCTTCATCATCCCTGTGGCTCTGCGCTGGACTGTCTCCAGCAGTCCTGTGTCCTTCTTGAACTGAGGGACCCAGAACCAGAGAGCAAAGAGAGAGCCAAGAGAGAGCCAAGAGAGAGGAGAACCCCTCTCCATCTACCAACCACCCCCATTTTGACCCACTGCAGGATGTCACTTAACCTTCTGGCACAGACCACAAGGCAGCAGCCTCCTACCACCCGCCATCAACTAGTTTACGCAGCGATGCCACCACTTCTGTGCTGCTGCTGAAGACTTAAGTCTTTCCCCCATTTCAGACCTGAGTCACTGGGCTCCACACAGAACCCTGCAGAGCAAGGAGGAAGGCACCCTCCTCCTCCTCCTCCTCCTCCTCCCCAGCTCGGGGGCTGGCAGCAGGAGCCTTGAAATGCTGATCACTCCTGCCACTTCTTGTGGAGGCGTCACTGAGAAAACAGCTAATGGCTGGTGGAGGAAGCAACAGCGAAGAGGCAAATCTCATTTTGCTCCTCTCTGCCTTTTTTGTGCCCAATTTAAAAACCCTGCTGGGCAGAGTGGGCCCGGAGAGCCGAATCCAAAACACTCTCTTTTTGGAAAGCATAATCAGACAGCTATTCTGAGGGCTCCTGTACACAGGTGAAGCTTCATCCCCCACCTTATTTACCAACTGCCTTCACATAAAATGTCTTCTTGTCCTGGTTTGAACTACTTCTGTTCAGGGATTTTACTTTTCAGCTTAATCTCTTCCTCCTAACTGCACTTTCTGAAGTCAGTGGCAGTTGTGGAGACACTGGCTGCTTCCACAAGTGATAACACTCAGTGTTTACAGTTACTATCAGGAGCTGGTGTGTAGAAAGGCTCCTGTTTGGTCTTGCTCCTATAGGGAGCAAGGTCACTGCTAAATCTCATGTGTGATGTTGGGGTGCAGTAAGTGAGAGACAACCCCTGAGAGGAGGAACAGACAGGAGAGAACTAATTCTGTTTGTGCTGAAACATCTCCAAAAGCCCTACACTGACCAGAGATGTTTATTCCATTCCTTAGATCTCACATCCAGTATAAACCTGAGGGATCACAAGAGTGGTAGGACAAGGGGCAGTGGGTGTGAGCTGGAACATAGAAGGTTCAACATCAATATCAGAAGGAACTTCCTCCCATCGAGGGTGACAGAGCACTGGAACAGGCTGCCCAGGGAGGGTTGTGGAGTCTCCTTCTCTGGAGATGTTTAAAACCCACCTGGCCATGTTCCTGTGTGACTTGGTCTGGGTGATCCTGGATGGGACTGGATGATCTTTCGAGGTCCCTTCCAATCCCTAATGATTCTACAATTCTTCAATGTCTGGTGTCCAAGGAGGACTCTGTCCATTCTGTCCTCAACCCAAATCTGTGCGTTCCCGAATCTGGCCCCATTTGCCATGGAGTTCACCAAAATGGGGCACTCCTTGGTGCTTTTCTTCTCTACTTGAATCTGGAATGGTGGAAAGTCAAGTCCTGCAGTCAAAAGATCATAGAATCATTAGGGCTTGGAAGGGACCTCAAAAGATCATCCAGTCCAATCCCCCTGCCACAGCAGGATCACCTAGACCAAGTCACACAGGAACACATCCAGGTGGGTTTAAACATCTCCAGAGAAGGAGACTCCACAACCCCCCTGGGAAGCCTGTTCCAGTGCTCTGTCACCCTCACTGGGAAGAAGTCATCTCCTTTCCCATGCAAAACCTGATTTCATAGTTACTGGACACCTGCAAGGATGATTTGGGGTAAGAAAGGGAAAAACAGCAGCCATCTGCTCCACAGCACAGACTCTTAGCCATAGGCAACGTGTTTTGCTAAAAGCATTTGTGGCCTTCCTGTTGCCTTTAGAAGGAGCATCTTAGTTCAGCCTAAGTCAGCAGAAAATGCAATCCCAAGGCAACAGGCATAAAGGGGTTTGCACCCACGGGGATTATTTTCACTGTGTCTGGCACATTTCTCTGTGATATTCAATTAGAAGGTCACCTCTGTAGGAGGTGTGAACGTGCCTTCACGCTTTTCTCTGCCAATGGAAGCACCTCAGAGGAAAGCTGTAAAGTGACTGAAGACTCCTGGTCTCCCTTCCAGACACTGCCAGCAAATTCACTCTGCCTTGATGTCTTGTTTTCATGTGCATGTTCAGGTGTTCATCTTCAGAAGAGCCTCTTTTGCTACCAAAGTGAGGAACAAGTCAAGGCTTCACCTCTGTTCCCAGTGGTAATCTGATCAAGGAAAGGGGCAACGGGTTTGAGCTGGAACAGAGGAGGTTCCACATCAATATGAGAAGGAACTTCTTCCCAGTGAGGGTGACAGAGCACTGGAAGGGGCTGCCCAGGGAGGTTGTGGAGTCTCCTCCTCTGGAGATGCTTAAGACCCACCTGGACATGTTCCTGTGTGACTTGGTCTAGGTGATCCTGCTGTTGCAGGGGGATTGGACTAGATGATCTTTCAAGGTCCCTTCCAATCCCTAGTGATCTGTAATATAACAGACAGGCATGTAAATGTGATCCCTTAGTTATCAGAAAGCTGCCTAGAAAGGAACTTGGGTGGGTTTCTTTTCAGGGACTTAGTCACTTAAATCAGGAGAGGAAACATATGCTACTGTTCTAATATGCAAGATGCCAAAAATGCTGCAGTCACCCACTCAGAGTAATGAGAATTAAAAACTCGCCTGCATCTTGGTCCCCAGCCTCCTGTCTGGTCTCTTAAGATGCAAGAACATCAAGGAGATGCTTCTGGATGAGATTTGTTTGACATGTGGCAATTCTTTGCACGGGCACTTCTTGCACAGCACCTTTTCAGGTGCAAAATTCCAGGCTCAGGCAGACTCTCAGGGAAGATTAGGTGTGTGAAAACATGAAAAAAAAAATCAGAGGAACAGAGGAACATCTACACTGAAAGAAAAATTCCTGTGTTTCCATGGTTTGGAGCCAGGTTTTGAAATCCAAGCAGGGTTTCCCTGAAGTCTTAGGTATGTGCGTGTGAAAATGTGTTCTATTTATAGAACAATATGCTCTAAAAATCTGATGGCACCAAAAGGACACTGCTGTTCAGTAGCACTGTGGTGTGGAAATGGCTCTTCAGCTGCTCTCAACTCCAGCCAGGACATGTTCCTGTGTGACTTGGTCTAGGGGGTCCTGCTGTAGCAGGAGGATTGGACTAGATGATCTTTCAAGGTCCCTTCCAATCCCTAATGCTCTGTGATTCAGATTATAAAAGCATGATCCTCACTGACATCACATCCACGTGTATGAACTTCTAGGTGAGCAGCTATAGCCCAAGTTTTCAATAAGTTAAAAACAGAACTGCTGGAGAGACTCCAGCACAGAACCACAAAGATGATGAAGGGAGTGGAACCATCTCCCTGATGAAGAAAGGCTGAGGGAGCTGGGTTTCTTGAGCTTGAAGAAAAGGAGACTGAGGGGTGACCCTGTTAATGTTGATAAACATGGAAAGGGCAAGTGTCAGGAGGATGAAGCCAGGCTCTGCTCAGTGGCATCTAGTGATAGGACAAGGGGCAGTGGGTATCAGCTGGAGCACAGGAGGTTCCACATCAATCTGAGAAGGAACTTCTTCCCAGTGAGGGTGACAGAGCACTGGAAGGGGCTGCCCAGTGAAGTTCTGGTGTCGTCTTCTCTGGAGATGTGTAAAACCCACCTGGATGTGTCCCTGTGTGACTTGGTCTAGGTGATCCTGCTGTGGCAGGGGGATTGGACTGAACGATCCTTTCAAGGTCCCTTCCAATCCCTCATGTTCTGTGATCAAAGCAGTACTAGCACACATTTCTCAGTACTTGAAGCCTTACCAGATCTCAGATACTGTTTGTATCTCAATAGCCAAAAGAGCATCACCATGAGTTAGAAAAACTTCTGTGCAGAGGATCAGGAACATCTGCTTCTCTGCAGGAGATTACAATTCAGTACCAGTGCTATTGCAGAAGGAAGAAAACAATGCAACTCCTCCCACGTACCCAAAGCACAAAGGATTTGGAGGTAAAACCACTTAGCTAAATATTTGTAAAACATTTAGCATGAGACAATTAAGATCACCAAGTAACAGAGAAGATTCTAGAAGTCCTGTCCAAAAGAACACACAATACCAAGCATAATCTCATGACCACATCCACAACAACTCAAGATGAAAGCAGCTGGTCCAATTTAGCTCCAGTCCTGACGTGTTGTCCCTAAGAGGCACAGCCACACCTTTGCTTAGGGCAGCTGGCTTCAGCACCTCCTGGGCCTGATTATGGAAGAGAAAACCCCACTCCACCACCTACAGAACAATTCCTGGTTCTTTTATGTAAAAGCCTGAAGGAAGGTGCAAGAGGCACTGTAATGTCTTGGCTCTCTTCAAACAAGCAGCAGATGTCTTTATGCATGAGCAGTGTGTGGGAGACTCTCTCCAGCAAATTACAGTGCTACAGGGTCTGGCTCCATGAAGTTAGAGATTGGATCCGGAGACTAGAAACAACACATGCCACTCAATTAGCAATTTGTTGGCTGCCAGACAAGTTCTAGGGCCATTTTTGATGACCCTTTGTCTTATCTTGAAAACTCTGCTGTGTCCCATCATGTTCAATGTGAATACTCAGGCATCACTCTAACTAGAAGGTGTTAACAGTGGGCTTACCCAGCATTTCCTCATTAGCCATCACTAGGAGAACAAAGAGTGCAGGAGCCATGAGTGACACTCCACTTGCAGCTAACATCAAATTAAAATCTCAGCTACTCAACATTCTCTGTCGCGGGCCCTCTGAGAAAGCCGCCGCTGAATCAGCCACTTCAAGTCACCCCTCCACATGAATGAAATTCTGAGGTGCAAGATGGTTAGTGCTGCATCTTTTAACTGCTTCCATCAAAGGCTCTGTGCTTCACGCTGCAGTCAGAGCACCTCGCCTTCCTCATCTTTACTTCAGGGAATCACGGAGTTATTGAGGCTGGAAAAGACCTCTGAGCGTGTCAAGCCCAGCCTATGCACTAAGATCAGTACCTCAGCAAGACCAGGGCACTGAGAGCCACAACCAAGCTGTCCTTAAACACCTCCAGGGATGGGGACTCCACCACTGCCCCGGGCAGTCCATTCCAGGGTCTAATCACCCTTTCCAGGAGGAAGGGCTTCCTAACATCCATCCTAACCCTCCCCTGGCAGCTTCAGGCTTTGCCCTCTCATCCTGGTGCTGATTGTCTGGAAGAAGAGCCAGACCCCCACCTGACTACAACTTCCCTTTTGGCAGTTGGAAAGAGGGAGAAAGCCTCCTCTGAGTCTCATCTTCTCCAGACTAAACACCCCCAGCTCCCTCAGCCTCTCCTCGTCAGACTTCCCTTCCAGTCCCTTCCTCAGCCTTGTTGCTCCTCTGGACCCGCTGCAGCCCCTCAATCTCTTTCTTGAAGTGAGGGGCCCAGACCTGCCCCCAGTACTTGAGGGGAGACCTCACCAGTGCCCAGTATAGGGGGAGAATTACTTCCCTAGTCCTACTGGCCACCCTATTGCTGATCCAAGCCAGGATGCCACTAGCCTTTCATGCCACCTGGGCACCCTGCTGGGTCCTGTTCAGCTGGTTGTCGGCCAATCCTGCCAGGTCCCTCTCTGCCAGGCTGCTTTCCAGCTGCAGTCTGTACCTGCAGGGGGTTGTTGTGGCCAAAGTGTAGGACCCTACACTTGGCCCTGTTAAACCTCATCCCGTTGGCCTCTGCCCATTGACCCAGCCTGTCCATGAATGTCCGCAGCATCTTCCTCCTCTCCAGCCAATCCACACTCCCCCCCAACTTGGTGTCATCTGTAAATTTACTCAGGGTAGATTCAATCTCCTCATCCAGGTCATCAAGAAAGATGTGGAATGGAAGTGGGCCCAGCACTGATCCCTGGGAGACACCACTGGTCACTGACACCAGCTGGATGCAGCACCATTCACAACCACTCTCTGTGCCCAGTCACCCAGCTGGTTTTTAACCCAGCGGATGCTGTACCCACACTTCACGTACCTCACATCAAGCAAATCAGATACAGCTACTCTTAAGCTTTCAACAGATCTCTTTCCAGTGAAGAGTGAGTGGAAGTTATGATCATGTTTAAGCACTTATTCCCTCCGTGCCTTACCTGTTGGTATTCTCCAGGACCTCAACCTTCTTCCGCAGCTCGCTATTTTCATTTGAGCAAGTCTCAACTCTGGAGAGCACACAAGGAAAGAAAGAGGGATGAGAAAAACAGTCATTCATCACTCTTGGTTTCCCAGAGAGCAGTATGATCTGTATTTGATGAAGGGTGGGTGTCAGGAGGATGGAGCCAGACTCTTCTCAATGTCATCTTGTGATGGGACGAGGGGCTATGGGTGTCAGCTGGAACACAGGAGGTTCCACGTAAGTGTCCTCAGGAAGGGGAGGCACCTTGATCCAACTGTCTCACTGTCTATATGACTCCCAGCAGCTTCAGGTTGGGGGAAGAGGGGCTGGAGAGCTGCCTGGCAGAAAAGGACCTGGGGGTGTTGGTTGGCAGCCTGATGAACAGCAGGGTGCCCAGAGGGCCAAGAAGGCCAAGAGCATCCTGGACTGGATCAGGAACCAGGTAACCAGCAGGAGTAGAGAGTGATGGTGCCCCTGTACTCAGGTCTCATGAGACCACACCTTGAGTACTGGGTCCAGTTTTGAGCACCACAGTATAACAAGGACATTGAGGGGCTGGAGAGGGGCCAGAGAAGGGCAATGAGGCTGGGAGAGGGCTGGAGGCCCTATCGAGAGGGACTGAAGGAACTGGGGTTATTGAGTCTAGAGAAGAAGAGACTGAGAGGAGACCTTATTGCTCTCTACAGGTACCTCAAAGGAGGCTGTAGCAAGGCTGGTGCTGGTCTCTTCTCCCAAATTCCTAATGATAGGAGGAGGGGAAATGGCATCAAGTTGCAGTAGGGGAGGTTTAGATTGGATCTTAGGAAGAAGTTGTTTCCTGAGAGAGTGGTTGGGTACTGGAACAGGCTGCCCAGGGCAGTTGTGGAGTCGTCTTCTCTGGAGACACCTGGATGTGTTCCTTGGTCTAGGTGATCCTGCTGTGGCAGTGGGATTGGACTAGATCTTCCAAGGTCCCTTCCAATCCCTAATGATTCTATGAGAAGTTACACCAACAAACTCCAGTCATGTTCCTTAATCATCCTTCAGGGTACCAAATTCTACTGCTAGGTGCAGAGCATCCGCTCACAGCGCTCAACTACACCCCAGCAGATGCAGCTCAATCAGGGTGGGAATGTAAATACATTTTTCCCCTTGAAATAGCAACAGCAAAGACTCTGCTCAGACCTCCTCTGTGCATCAGGCCACAGGATGGAGAGCATGAGAGTCACAGAGTGGGCTATGTTTATGCCATCTGCAGGTACTTTGTGCAGAGGTGTTCGGTCTGTGCATTTCACTGCTGGCATGAGACACCAGGCAGTTTGGTAACCACAGTACTTCCACAATCAGAACCTCCAACACCAAGATTCTGGAAGCTAGTAAGCCAGGAGATTCATTCATAGAATCATTAGGGATTGGAAGGGACCTTGAAAGATCACCTAGTCCAACCCTCCTGACACAGCAGCATCACCTAGACCAAGTCACACAGGAACACATCCAGGTGGGTTTTAAATGTCTCTGGAGAAGGAGACTCCACAACTCCCCTGGGTAGCCCCTTCCAGTGCTCTATCATCCTCACTGTGAAGAAGTTCCTTCTCATATTGATGTGGAACCTCCTCTGTTCCAGCTCACACCCACTGCCCCTCATCCTATCACTAGATGACAACGAGAGCCCGGCTCCATCCACCTGATACCCACCCTTCACATATTTATGGACATTTCCCAAAAGAGTGGTCATTTCCACATTGCCCCTGGAAACCCCCCAAGCTCCAGTGGGTTATTACATGATGTGCCACATAAGAGGTCCCAGGGAAAGTTGGGACTACTAAGAAGAGAAACAAGACTGGCCCTGTCCAGAAGGCAAGGGGGAAAGGAAGCAGCTTTGCTATCTGTACGTACACGGTGGAATTTCACTACAAGAAAGGAAGACCCAGCCATACAGAAACAAGAGGAACAAAAGGAAGTTACATCAAGGACATCACCAAGGATGGTTCAAAGGGATCAACAGATCCATCTGGTGGAGTGTGTAGGAGAAGTACTAGAATACTTGTCTGTTGGAGGAAAGATTAGCTGAGGCTTTGGCTGCGTCTCCCTGAAGTCAGTGGGTCACACGCTGCTTTCCCAAGTCCTGCATATTTTCCCAGGCAGCCTTGACTCATCCACTTCCTATTTCTGTCTCCATCAGCACTGGAAGCTGAAGGCATCACTCCACATCCACATTTCCCTGGCTTCTGCCTACCCACCAGGTCAATAGAGCTCGGGGTGGGGGACAACAGCAGACGGTTCCCACCTCACTGAAGGTTTAAATCCTTTGTCAGCACATCAGCAACGCTTTGCAGTTGCTGGGAGGGCAGCATCCCCAGCACGAAGTGCAAGCAGAAGCCACCAGAAAGGCCTTTTCTCAGTCACAACCACAAGATGGCAGCTGGCACTCTGTGCAGGAAACCATCCCAGTATCAACAGCTGGATCCCTTCCCAGTCCCGCAACTACGGCTACTGGCCCGCCCGAAACAGGAAGGAGGTGGCTTACTTTTTTTCCAGACTGTCCATGTATTCTTTCTTTTTTCTTCTACTTTCCTGGGCAGAGATCTGAGGGAAAAGCAAGAAAAACACCAAATATTTGTATATTAAAAAAAAAAAGAGCATCAGAGATGAAGAATTAATAAACCAGTAAAAATCCCTGACGTTATTAGATCTGAGCCACCGCGCTGCTCTCGTTTCTATTCCTGGTCAGCTACACACTGACTTGGGCTGTTTCCACATCCTGAAGCAAAACTGCTCCTCTCAGTAGAAGGAAAAAGATGGTTCCCTGCTCTTAAAGAACTAACCTGAAAATGGGTGTCAGCTGGAACAGACGAGGTTCCACATCAATATGAGAAGGAACTTCTTCCCAGTGAGGGTGGCAGAGCACTGGACTGGGCCACCCAGGGTGGTTGTGGAGTCTCCTTCACTGGAGATGTTTAAAACCCACCTGGATGTGTTCCTGTGTGACTTGGTCTAGGTGGTCCTGCTGTAGCAGGGGATTGGACTGGATGATCTTTCGAGGTCCCTTCCAATCCCTAATGATTCTATGATTCTATGTAACTCTGATTCATCTGGAGAGAACATCCCAGGATGATGCTCTGCGTCCAGGAAAGGGAAAGCCCAAGCATGTGCTAGAAAGAAGCTTTGTAGAAAAGAGCTTTTCATGTCCTGATGAACAAGTCCAACATGAGTCAGATACACACCACAGGATCACAGAATCAAAGAAGACGTAGCAAAGATGGCCAAGCAGATCTGGGTTTACATTAACAGATTATAGCCAGCAGGTCAAGAAGAGCAATTCTTCCCCTCTATTCAGTGCCTGCAAGACCACCCTTTGAGACAGTAAAACACATCTGAACAAGTCCCTAAGCAAGTTGCTGTGATGCTGCTTGCAAAGCAAGGAGTTGGACCAAAGGAGATTGTATTATATTATATTAAAATAATATTATTTTCAAATAATCAGGAATGACTCTGATTATATGAAAGTGGTAGATAAAATGCATAAGGTGCCTTCCAGAAGTTTTGAAAAAATACAAGAGTAAATTCCTACATAGTGTGGGCAAATTTACTCCTCTATCTATGAAGCCATTAACAGAATGCATTAGCCTTCAAAGACGTGCTCATATCATCTAGAACAAGTAAGCTGGCCAGCACTGAAGCAAAAATTCTTCCCCTTCCTATCATAAGGGGTTTTTGGAAGAATTCTGGATGAAAGGGAAGACTTGCAGGATATTTAACAGCCTTGGAATCAACCACTTATTTAAAGGTCATGGAACTGAGTGATCAAAAGACTAGGGCACTGAAATACACAGTCATAATTTAAACCATAAAACAATGGGAAAGAGCACTTTCATCAGCACAGAAAGAATACAGAGGGCTTTACCTGCCACAAGGGCAGGATTGTACTGTTTCTAGAATGGAGCCAGCCAAGAGCAATGTGATACTGTGCCTGCTAAATACTCTATTGTTCATGTGTTCAGGTAAATACCCAGACAGAGGCCCACTGTCACAGTGACACAGGGAACATTGGGGACTGGAAGGGACCTTGAAAGACCATCCAGTCCAATCCCCCCCCCCACAGCAGGATCACCTAGACCAAGTTGCACAGGAGCACATCCAGGTGGGTTTTAAACTTCTCCACAGAAGGAAACTCCACAACTGCCTGGGCAGCCTCTTCCAGGGCTCTGTCACCCTCACTGCAAAGAAGTTCCTTCTCATGTTGATGTAGAACCTCCTATATTTGAGCTGACACCCGTTGCCCCTTGTCCTATCACTAGATGACACTGAGCAGAGCCTGGCTCCATCCTCCTGACACCCACTCTTCACATATTTATCGACATTAATGAGGTCACCCCTCAGTCTCCTTTTCTCCAAGCTAAAGAGACCCAGCTCCCTCAGCCTTTCTTCACAAGGGAGGTGTTCTACTCCCTTCATCATCTTTGTGGCTCTGCACTGGACTCCCTTCCACGTTCTTCTTGAACTGAGGGGCCCACAACTGGATACAAGATAAATGCAGTCTCCCTAGGGCAGAGTAGAGAAGGAAGAGAACCTCTCTCGATCTGCTAACCACTTCCCTTCTGATCCACCCCAGGATGCTGTTGGCCCTCTTGGCCACAAGAGCACACTGCTGGCTCATGGTCATCCTGCTGCCCACCAGGACCCCCAGGTCCCTTTCTTCTAAACTGCTCTCCAACAGGTCAGTCCCCAACCTATACAGGTACCTGGGGTTGTTCTTGCCCAGATCTCAGACTCTACTCTGCCCTTGTTAAATTTCATTAGATCCCTCCCTGGCCAGCTCTCCAGCCTGTCCACAATTTGATGGATGTGTTGAGGAGCAGAGAAAAGCCCTTTCTTAAAAGACATTTGGCAGCATTCAGCAGTGCCCCAGACCATTGCTGTGGAATTGCTGTGGCACTTCTTGAAAATGAAGGAGGAGTGGGACTTACCTGGCCAGGCTAATGAACATTTACCTTGTTCTTTATTTTCCTGCGGATTTTCTTCAGCACTTTTTCTTCTGCTTTGGTCAGGGGCAGTTTGGTAGGGATTGGGTAGCCCTCTGCTATCAGTGTCCTCTTCTCCTCCTCTGTCAGAATGAGTGGGCCGGTCCCCTGAAGTTTCTGCAAGCATCAGAGGAATTAAAGGACATAACAGTAAGTGTATGTAGAGACAGGGGTGTTCACAGAATCATGAGGGATCGGAAGGGACCTTGAAAGATCCTCTAGTCCAATCCCCCTGCCACAGCAGGATCACCTCAGGAAGAGGCAGCTCTCCCACTCCAGAAAGGACTTTGGCTACTAAAACAGCAGCCTCTTGCCATTGGATATGTGTGGAAGGGGAAGAACTTTGAGATGGCTTACATTAAGAGAGTGAACTTTTGGGGCAGGGGTTCCTCAGAGCAGTTGTTCTCAGGCACATAAACTCCCCTTGGCTCAAAGAGGGAAGAGACAAATGAGAAGCACTGCTGGAAGCCCCCCTCTAAAGATCACCACCTGCTTTTGGCAGTTTGCTTGAGCAGGGACAGGTCACCCCAGCAGGACTGTGCCCTAATGCAAGCCACAAGTCATGGGGGAAGAACCCTAAGAACACTGTCGAGCCCTGTCTCAGCTCAGAGGAGAAGCACTCTGTGTTCTCTTTGGGTAAAGAACAGACCAGTGAGCAAGAACTACTGGATCTGCAGCTTTGACCAGAGATAGAGCCACGTCAAGTTGGCAACCCATGGCCAAAACAGTCATTAAAATGAAGGGAGGGAAAAAAAGACAGAGCAATGGTGGGAAAAGCCAGCCTGACTTACATGTGGTGCAGTCAGGAGAGGGGAATTGGAGAGCGCTGAGGCTGCGCGCGACGTCACTTTAGCCGTGGCTTGAAGCTGGATCGGGCTGGAAGGAGGGAGTGATCTGGCCGGGCTCTGACCTCCTTCGGAGTCACTGCCATGGCTGCTGGGAGGGGTTGGAGGCAAATGCAGGGGATCCACTGCTAAATGTCAAGAAAGACACACAACACAAGGTTTTCAGACACTGATTTACATTTCCACTGCCACAAGCTGCCTTGACCACCCCATTTCCAGGACCAGGACTCTCTGCTAAAACATGGATCAAAAAACAAAGAGCAGCAACTTGGAGGATTTTCAGAGCATGAAGGTGTCCACAGTCAGGATGAAATGCAGGTTTAACAGACAAAACAGGGCTCTGCACTTATGTTCCAGTCATTTCCACCTGCCCAGGGGTGTTGTGGAGTCTCCTTCTCTGGAGATGTCTAAGACCCACCTAGATGTGTTCCTGTGTGACTTGGTCTAGGTGATGCTGCTGTGGCAGGGGGATTGGACTGGATGATCTTTCAAGGTCCTTCCCAATCCATAATGATTCTATGAGCCATCAAATCATAGAATGGTAGGGGTTGGAAGGGAGCTCTGGAGATCCAAATCCCTGCCAGAGCAGACTTTCTCCTAAAGTCGATCACACATGAACATGCCCAGGAGAGTTCTGACTATCTCCAGAGCCAAAAACTCCACAACCACTCTGAGCAGCCTGTTCCTGTGCTCTGCTACCCTCACCTTTCCTCATGTTCAAATGGAATCTCCAGTATTCCAATTTGTGCCTGCTGCTGGGCACTACTGTGAAGAGTCTGGTCCCATCCTCCTGACACCCACCCCACAGATACAAGTATTTATGAGATCTGCCCTCCTGCTCCTCTCCAGGCTACACAGACCCAGCTCTTTCAGCCTCTCCTCATACGGAAGATGCTCCAGCCCTCTGATCATCTTACTGGCTCTGTGCTGGACTTTCTTCACCAGCAACCTGCCCCTCTTGAGCTGGGGAGCCCAAATATAACAGTCCAGCACAAGCCCTTGTCCCTGGGAAACTGCATTAACAGAGGAAATGAGAGCCTCCTCTCCAAAACCAACATTCTCTCCTAACTTTGCTGTGGACTGAGCAAACCACCAGTGTTCTTCAAGAGAAAGGATCTCTCCAAGGTGTTGTACAAACGGAGAGGGGTGAAGTTACCTACCTGCTAAAGACCTGGGGTTTGGCATAACTGGGAGGACGTGAAAACCTGGTGGCAGCAAAAGCTGATGGTGCAGGAGCATAACAGGCAACCAGCAGTGGAGCCTCTCTCACACTGCACTATCCAGGGCCATAACTGGAATCCTACTGCACCTGTAGCCACAAGAATCTGAGCCAAAACTGGCAAGCAAAGTGCTGCTTACAACCAACAAGTCTGGACTAAGAAAAACAGGCCAACATGTCACCTATTGATTTTAAATGGACAAACTAGCAGCTGTCCAAAACAACCATAATTAAGCTTTGGTTTTTTTTCCTGAGTTAAATTTATGACAATGAAACTGGAGGGAGGGAGATACAGGGCTGAACCTGCCACCCCTGCTATGCTTCACATACTTGAACAGATCAGATGGGTGGCAGGGGAGGAAGAAAGGCAGTAGCAGAGAAAAGCTATTATATGTGAGCTCATTTTGGTTAGCATCCTACCTCTAGTAGTTGCCACGAGAAGCTGGTGAAGGGCCTGGAGAATAAATCTTGTGAGGAAAGACTGAGAGAGCTGGAGGTCTTTAGTTTGAGGAAGAGGAGGCTCAGAAGAGACCTCATCACTCTCTACAACTACCTGAAAGGACGTTGTGGAGAGACTGGTGCTGGTCTCTTCTCTCAAGCACTTAGTGATAAAACAAGAGGGAAGGGGTTCTAGTTGCAAGAGGGGAGGTTTAGACTTGATATTAGGAAGAATTTTATCACAGAAAAGGCTGGTCAGGCACTGGAATGGGCTTCCCAGGGAGGTGGTTGAGTCACAGTCCCTGGACGTGCTTAGGTGTTGAGGGATGTGGTTTAGGGGTGAACATCTAAAGTAAGGTAGACGGTTGTACTCTATGATCCCAGGGGTCTTCTCCAACCAGAGTGATTCCAAGAAGATGAACACTTGAAAAACAACAAGGTTCTCAATCCCACAAATTGAGCAATTGAATCTACACCCTGGGGTAAGACATAGCCTCCCTCTTTCCACCTGCTGCATCCCCCTGCAGCAGTTCTACTTACCCCCACCAGTGAGCTCACTAACAGAATATCAAGTGTTCCTAACTGAGATGCAGCTAGCTGCTCCAATTTCAGCCTAAACGTTCAGCTCTCCAATCTGCTGGCCCAAGACAAGTTTATGTGCCACAAGCCCGTGTTTAACTTTGCAGGGTTTCTCTTTCCTCATTTAGAGATTGGAACAGAGAGATCCTGGTAACTGTACTAAAGCTAATGTGGTACCAACAGACACCCCTGACTTTTCATCTCATGCAAACCCTTGCTTTTGTAGCAGAGGTTAAGTTCCTGCTTGAGCCCATCGTGTTTATTCTGCCTTAGGCAAGTCCCTCAAATGGATTTGCTCTTTTAGCCTAAATAATCTTGTACTTTAAGGCTTCCAGCTCCTTCCAGCAATGGTACAACTGCTAACGTGCTACAGGCAAAAGGGGCATTGTTTCCTTTGTGATGTGCAAAGGGGAAAGACAGGAGAAAGAAAACACATGGAAAAGGGTCAGAGAGAGACTGGCTCTTCAGCAGCCTGAATCAAATCCCTAGAAGGTGGCAGCTTCACTCTAAAGATTAACATGGCAAATAAGGAAGCCAAATATTTAAACAGGGTAAAGAGCACTCCTTGTGCATCCTGGTCATCCCCCCTGACTTTTTGCGTTGGTAATTAACAGACCTTCCTTAGAGGACAGGTTCAGGAACTGATCCACTTCATGGGGCTCCAATTTAATCTCTGGAAGAACCTTCTGGCTCAGTGGTTTCATCTAGAAGAGAGAGAAATTAACAACATGAAAACCCAAAGCACACACATCTAACATCTTAGCAGAAGGATACAGGGATGACTTCTCCATAAATGGAGAGGTTCCTTTTCTCTTCCTGCTCTGCTACAACCGGAGTTTTAACTGCTTCACACAGTTGGCTTAACCAGGCTACAGAGAAGACGGCCCCGACTACTCCCACTGTGGCTTTTCTGACTACTATATTTAGCTAAATAAAAGATTACGCCTCGGAGATGACATTTCAGACTGAAAGCTAGCAGGCAACCCACTCAAATTACTTCTCTTAGCAACAGAGCTGCCACTAGGCTTTGCCGGACTGCGTCGTCTGTTTGAGCAGACGGAACACTCCCGGCAGCGGGGGAGAGCCCCTTCAAGGCAGTTCTGCTCTAGGAGCAAGAGCGAGGTGCCAGTCACAAAGCACCAGGTTATCAGACCCCCCAGTTCATGTCACAGTGTGGAGGAGCAGGAAAAGAGACAGGTTCACAGCTGACCAAAGTCTGGAAGACATTGGCTTGTCCTGTTGACACAACTGCGGTACCCGGCTGCCAAGCTGTTGCCCAGAGCCTGCCTGTCTGCTACAGTCCCTGGCCTGGGGAATTAGGACTAGCACACAATTTGGACCGGCACACAATTTGATAACAAGCCAAAATCACTTTGGGAACTGACCGGTGAAATGGTAATGAGCCATCAGCTAGCCCCAATACACCCTTTGCAAGTCACAGCATCCCAAGCTACAGCAGAGCTACGTACCAGGGACAGCACGCTCAGACTACAAGAAGATCATGGGGAAACTAGTGCTTCATTTTCTCAGTTTCTCACAGAATAATTCCTGCTGCACGTATTTCTGAGCCACATCCAAGCAGAAGTGCTTAGTTTCAGCATTAACTAAATTCACCCAGCCTGGGCTGACATCACACCCCGAGGACTGAGAACAGTCGTGCTTCTTCCTCCGTTGACAGGGGACCCCAGTGAGCCATCAGCTGCTGCAGTTCACTTTCCTGAGCCCAACCACAGGCAAAGTGAGCCCGTGAGAATGCCCAGCAGCTGCTCCAGCTGTGGTCAGGAAGGCATCACAGACACTCCTTGCAAGGCAGCCTGGTGTGGAAGCAGTGGCAGCTTGAGATCTCAAAGGATCACAGATCTGTCAAAAGGGGCTTCAGAGGCAAAAGCTCTGCAATAGTTTCAAATGATGAGTCACAGGAGCAGTAAAACAACCAATTATGGAAGACACTTCGCTTGTCACGGGCTCAGAAAGGCAAACAGGTTCATCATTTCAGAAGGGACTGGTGCAGCAGAATTAGTTTAATTAATTAATTAGAATTAATTAAATATTGCTTAAAATGCATGAGCTTTGGGATTAGCAGAAAGGCCATGGGGTGCCCCGCTATTAAGACCTGAAGATGCAGATTAACGATGTTGAAACACAAGCTCTCACCGCAGCGGCGGGACCCCAGCAAACATCAACGCGCGAGACCACGGACTCACGAGCTTTGGCACCACAGAAAGCAGCTACACTAGTGTGCAGAGCCTCAGGATAGTCTGTTGACAATTGAGCAAGTACCAGGGCATCCGTCTGTAGCTCAGGCTGCTCCCCCTCCAGCGACACGGCCGCGACAGTGAGACTGACTGATGGAGCAAGGGCGGATGCTTCGCACAGCTCTGGCTCAGTCTTTATTGCTGCCGGAGTCAGCTCTGCGCTCAGGCACCACTCCTGATTCTCCAGGTCACCTGCCAGGGAAGGAAATTGGACACCACGTGTTTAGGTCAGAGGCACAAAAGACTACAAAGGAAAATAATGTCATCCCTCCTCCAGAGAAGGCAAACAAACACAGAAGGCTTCTCCATCTATCAGCAGAACTCTGCCCTTCCGACGCGGGTCTCGGCCAGTGCAGACAGCCGTGCCGCTTCAGGGCTGAAACCTAACCCTCGCCCCAGGATACAGAGAGGAGCAGTGAGGAAAGACACGGAGCGCTGATCACCCTGCCAAAAGCTGCTAGCACATCGCAGAGCAAGACTAAACAAGCCACTGGGTACAGCAGCCAGGGAGCCACATCCTGCACTGTCTGCTGGCTTCTTGTAGAGGCAGCACTTAGCCAGGCTTCTGCTCCTTCTGGCAGTCACCAAACAGCTCGAGTGGTGACACCAAAGGGTTTTTCACACTCTCCACTTCCAAATGTTTACCCCCAAGGGTTCCTTTCATGCAGAATTATTGAAGCTGGAAAAGACCTCTGAGTTCATCAAAACCTTTCTCCTACCCAGGGAAGTTGTAGTCATGTGAGGGTCGGGCTCTTCTCCCATGCAACTAGCTATAGGATGAGAGGGCAGGGTCTGAAGCTGCCAGGGTTAGGCTAGATGTTAGGAAGCCCTTCCTCATGGGAAGGGTGATCAGACACTGGAATGCACTGCCCAGTGCAGTGGTGGAGTCCCCATCCCTGGAGGTGCTTAAGGACAGGCTGGATCATCTTTGTGGCTCTGCATTGGACTCTCTCCAGCAGTTCTATGTCCCCCTTGACCTGAGGGGCCCAGAACTGGACACAAATATTCCTGATGGAATAAGCTTTACATGATGATTTGGTAGTTGCCCATTTCCATTCATGAAGCAGAAACTGTTTGGCTTACTCTCCTGTACCTGAAGTGTGATGGAAAATCAAGAACTTGGAAGGATTCAACCTTTAAAAGGATTCTATGAGATGAACAGATCCCTTTAAAAAAAAAAAGCCATCAACACCCAACCAAAACGAAAGCATTTCTGTTGTAGTTGTGCCTTCAAAATATTCCCATCACTGCTGCTAGGGTGGAGTTGTCCAAGTACTTTTCTCTTGGAGGAGAAGACCCTAGACCATCCCAGCAGCACAATCCTCTGCCACAACTCGTGAGCAGCTGCGAGAAGCACATCCATTAAATCAAGCAGCTGGAATCTGAGGTCAAGGACACACAGAAGAGCTTTGGGTTTTCTCACAAGGCCTGTCTCCTGTGTTCAAACAGAGCATTTATGGTGTATATACAGAAATAAAGGGGAGAGCAAGCACGCGTCCCATGAGGCTGCTGAACAGCAGCTGAGGTTTGGTTTAGCCGCATCGGCACCGTGGGAGGCAGCTGCAGGGCTGCGGCTGTGCCACCAGCAGTCTGCAGGGCTGACACAAGACCCTCACACATCTCAGTAGAGCAGCAGCTCAGCTGCAGACAGGTAACCAAAAGAACAGCGGGCTAACAGCCTCCCTGCTGCTCTGTGCCCGCCGCTGCCAAGACCACACACGCGGAAGGTAGCCAGGCACCGGGCAGGAGCTGGGTGACTAGCGGACGGGAGAAGCATGCCCACTGCAGTGCTCGTAGTTACTTTGTGGTGGGACCCAACCTTCCCCACTGGCAAGGAAGGAGGTAATTTGAGCAAAGACACCCTGAGGAATCAAAAATTCAAATTACATCTCCTGTAACGAGAAGCTTGAGGACAGTGAGTCCAGCTCTGCCAAGGGATGTAGCTGCACAGCAAGGGCTAAACACTGTATTTGAGTTTCTGGAGGGCTTACTCCCAAAGCTTCCTGGGGAAGGCAGAAATCTAAAAATATGAGTATTTATGGGGAAAAACATGGTAGCATTGTCTAAATGTTAAATTAGGAGGGAATACATGGCTCTCAGTTCTCCCTGATGGTCTCCACTTACAGCTCCCTCCCTGTTGACTGAAATGAAATATTCAGTGGATTTGTGGATTTTCTTCCAAGTTCAAGAGGGATGTGGAGCTGCTGGAGGGAGTCTAGTGCAGAGCAACGAGGATGATGAAGGAAGTGGAGCACCTACCTTATGAGGAGAGACTGAGGGAGCTGGGTCTCGTTACCTTGGAGAAGAGGAGACTGAGACTCATTAATGTCTATAAATATGTGAAGGGTGGGTGTCAGGAGGATGGACCCAGGCTCTGCTCAGTGTCACCTAGTGATAGGACAAGGAGCAATGGGTGTGAGCTGGAACAGAGGAGGTTCTACATAAATATGAGAAGGAACCCTCAGTGAGGGTGACAGAGCACTGGAACAGGCTGCCCAGGGAGGTTGTGGAATCTCCCTCACTGGAGATATTTGAAACCCACCTGGACGTGTTCCTGTGTGACTTGGTCTAGGTGATCCTGCTGTGGCAGGGGGACTGGACTGGATGATCTTTCCAATCCCTAATGATTCTATGATTTGCTGTTTGTGGATTGTTCAGATAAGAGCTATAAAGAAGTATCTTTGCCTGGAAACCCAGAACACCTTGGGCACTCTTGGGAAAGTTGCTCTACACCAACTTTTGAATGGTTGTTTAGATAACTTCTAGCCAAAGCTGCCCCCACGTCATGCCGTGCAGAGCCTCTGCTTGCTGCCTCTTGCACCTCCAGGTAGAGCTGCAGAGCTACTGCAGATCCGTCATCTGCTTTAGACTTCCTTTGAGAGGGAGGGCTACGTTCAAATGAGAGCTATCAGTGAAGTGAGTAATTAGCCCTGAACTTTCTGAGATGTGTATCACCACGCAAGTGGAAGAGAAATATAGCCGTGGGTGCCCGGCGAAACAGGGCACGTCCTCCACGGCTGCACTTCGTGATGGTTATCGTCTCTAATACCCAGGCTCATCATGAGGATTCAGCTCCTGTAAAACAGCAAGTATGTTGGCCAGCGGATGGGTCATTTTATTCCCCTGGAACCTGACTTTGCTGATTAACCTGCCATCATCACTTAGATCTGCACAAACTGCTCAGAGGTATTCTAGGCTTTAAAGCCAGTCTAACCAGTTTGAGGGGGTGATGGATGTTTTTCTGCCACAGCAGCAGGCTGCAGCTTACACCAGGCTAATGTCTGCACCTAACACTCTTGGGCTCTGCCTCTGATGCATGGTGGCAGCTGTCATTCCAAATGAACAAGCCTGAGAAATGAAGGGAGAAGGCAACACCACTGGTCAAATCCCACCTTGCTGCTCCCCTCTTCTCCCCAGCTCCTGTTACACACTCACTACATGTCAGTGCTGAGCAACAAGCTCCTTTCTTCTGACACATCCTAGCTTCTGAAGCCAGCACCAGACTCTCCTCTGCTCCAGGAGAGTCACAAAGACATTTCCCACTCTCCTTTCTTCTCCTCCTGAGCACAGCAGGATGACATGATCTGAAAATCATTCATTCTTCTAACAGCCCCTTACTCCACCCCTCAAGCACTGTACTGGCAGAACAAAGTGACAAAGCCCTTGAGAACCTCGGGCAAAGCCAGAAACCCTGGTGACAATGAGAGGCAGGGAACACCATCCATGACAAGAGTATTTCGGACCAGGGGGTATGGAAGACCATGAGAAATGCTTCATGGAATAACAAGAACAAGCAAGAAGGTTCATTTGAAATACTGAAATGAAAGGAACACGAGGGATGCCTCAAGGGACCTACTGGAGGGATCTTCTCCAAACCAAGCATGACGAGCTGTGGAAAGAGTAGATGATGCTGTCAAGAAATAGAGGATATTTATATTTACTTTTTTGGCATTACATGTTTGTATTTATATTTCGATTTTTTCACATTACAGATTTACATTTGATGTGATCCAGGGCTTGGACCACTAAGACAGAGGCTGAGAAAGTGACCTTGGTGACTGTATTCTAGCCCAGTGAGAATAGGGCACTGCTAAGCTGAGCAAAACACGCTGCAGATCATTCAGACAGAACGAGGACGAAGCCTGAGCAAAGGATTCATCCATCCAAATGGAAAACAGGAAAATCCAGACCCTACAGGTGGTCACTTTGGCTGTTAAAAATCTCTTTTCAGGTTTCAGAACGTTTACTCCAAAGCTCACTGCTGAATGACAGAATCACAGAACATTAGGGATTGGAAGGGACCTCAAAAGGTCTTCTAGTCCAATCCCCCTGCCAGAGCAGGACCACCTAGGTCAAGTCACATAGGAACATGTCCAGGTTGGTTTTAAACATCTCCAGAGAAGGAGACTCCACAACCTCCCTGAGCAGCATCTTCCAGGGATCTGTCACCCTCATCGTGAAGAAGTTCCTTCTCATATTTATATGGAACCTCCTCTGTTCCAGCTCACACCCACTGCCCCTTGTCCTACCATTAGACACCACTGAGCAGAGCCTGGCTCCATCCTCCTGACAGCCACCCTTCACATATTTATCAACATTAATCAGGTCACCCCTCAGTCTCCTTTTTTCTAAGCTCAAGAGACCCAGCTCCCTCAGCCTTTCCTCATCAGGGAGGTGTTGTGCTCCCTTCATCATCTTCATGGCTCTGAGCTGGACTCTCTCCAGCAGTTGAGCATCCTTCTTGAACTGAGGGGCCCAAACTGAATTCCATGTACAGGCTGTGTTAACTGAACATGAACACTGCAAAGCACTCAGGTGTTAAGAAGAATGACCTACCAAGTGCTAGTTCAACGTCCTTTCACACATTGAAAGACACCTGAAACCAGGAAAGTGTTAACAACGTGATGGAACGGTTTCTCCACAGATTTTAAGCCTTACCCAGCAGGCAGAACACGTGGTGCTCCCCTGGCTGAGGAGCTACTCCATGTTTTGTTATTTGTAGTTTTGTTCTTCTCATTATCTCCACTCAGCCTCATCTCTCCTTTACTAAACACAATTAAAATGCTGTTCCCACAGAGCTGTTTAATTCCCTCCTCGAGAAGGGCTTTGCCAGCCTGATTTAATCTTCCACAGCAGTCCTGAAAATTCAGGTGTGCCACAGAGAAATTAAGGCCAAAAAAAAACACCTAGTAATTTAAAACAGCCAACAGGAGACAAAGGGAACTAGATCTTTCAGATGATTTAGCACTATTATTATACTTCACCACCGTACAACAGGCACCGAGTCCTCAGGTGCAGCTGCGAGCTGCTACCGCTGCTGGAAGTTCAGTGTTGGTTCCAAATCAAGCAACCAAAAACCCACTCATCACAGAAACCCTAGTGATGTGACACTGGTTTCCAAGATCTTATCTTCTGTGTCCAAGAATAAAACTACATTTCTTCAGGCTCTTGCTCAGCATGCACCTTCCACTTTCTTCTTTGAAAGAAAAGAGCCCTACAAAGCCCCAACCGAGTTCAATCCGTGTGCTGGGCAATTGTCTCACTGACAGGAGAAGCTTTAAACATGTCCTTATCCTTCCCAGGTGCACATCCAGCCTGGTTCCAGATGTGCCACACAACGTGTTGTAAGATGCCGGGCACACGATGCCCAAGAGACTCTACTCTGTGACAGACCTCGTGCTGCCATCGTGAACCACAGGACGTGGATGCGCAGCCCACGTGGCTGCTGCGTAGCTGTGCCAAGCACATCTGGAGACACATTGACCCAGGTGGAGCTTCAGCTTGCTCCAAGGGTCCCTGTTTGCAAGGCTGTACTTTGGACAAGTGCCTAGTTCCTACCTCTGAGGTCACCGCCCCTGTACAGCTAACAGCAGGCTCCCAAGGGTGCTCACTGGGTCCACACCACAGAAATGCAGCTGCAAACTGGGAGCCAGCTTATTTCACTGGGAAAACACCTCCTGGAAGAGGCTCAATACTTGTTTGCAGGGGAATGGTCTCTTGTTATCTGTCAGCAGACACTTTCCACCTTGAATCCGAAAGGTCCTCTGCTGATGTGTGGATTCTAGGTGAGCTGCCGGACACATCACTCGCAGTGAAGTTCAGCATCCTCACCTCTACAGCCACAGCCTTTCCAAGCCCCCAAACTGGACCTTTCTGGAAGAATAACTGCTTCCTTGTCGTGCCCCTGGGCTCACACTGTCCCCAGTGCACAGCTCTGGGCTCACGTCAAAACCCCTGGCAGACACAAGCCCCATTTATGGTGCGTGAAGCGCTGGACTGCCCTCCACTGCCACTACCCCCTCTCTCCTACACGAGGTGAGAGCCCACATTCATGGACAAACAGTTCCTCTTACAGACATTCCAGATGGCATTTCCCCCTCCCGGCGTGCACGCACACTCCCCCCACACATAGTGAAACCCAAGCCCTCGAAACAGCCTCCACAAAGCAGATACTGTTGGACCACCAAGCATCAGGGTCCTTTCCAAAGAGCCAGGAAGGGCAAATTAAATAAGCAGGCAAAGATGAGCAGCAGCGATACCTAGGGATCACAATGCACAGGGTCACCAGTCATACCAGCATCCCTTCTTTGAGTGGCCCAGAGTCCACCTAACCCCCACAGGCTACAGAAGCAGAGGCTTCTGGAAAAGAGGTCATAAGGAGAGCAATGAGGATGATGAAGGAAGTGGAGCACCTCCCTGGTGAGGAAAGGCTGAGGGAGCTGGGTCTCTTTAGTTTGGAGAAGGGGAGACTGAGGGGAGACCTCATTAATGTTGATAAACATGTGAAGGGTGGGTGTCAGGAGGATGGAGCCAGGCTCTGCTCAGTATCATCTAAGGGCAACGAGTGTGAGCTAGAACATAGGAGGTTCCACATAAACATGAGAAGGAACTTCTTCCCAAGGAGGGTGACAGAGCCCTGGAACAGGCTGCTCAAGGGTGTTGTGGAGTCTCCTTCTCTGGAGACATTTATAACCTGCTTGGATATGTTCCTGTGCAACTTGGTCTAGGTGATCCTGCTGTGGTAACGGGATTGGACTGGATGATCTTTCAAGGTCCCTTCCAATCCCTAATGGTTCTATGATCTTGTATGTGGAACTGGAAGCTAAAGGAGGTCTAATCTGTATAAGAATCATGCAAAGACTGGCTATCACCACCGAAAGACTTGCTCCCCATTCCCTAAATAAACACCTAAAAATAAAACACCCACACAGGAAAAAAAGTTGCTTTGGAACACAGTGGCAAAAACTATCAGGATGGCTGACAGCCTCATTTTGAAGCACAAGAAGTTAGTTTCTTTGTTCCAGTTCCATTTTATTTCAAGTCAGCGCAGAGGAGGTTCCATTTTTGTTGTTAACATTTCCTAGCTTCAATATTTGGAGAAAAACAGGAGCAGTCAAGGCATCTCTATATATATATTTAGCCTATACAGAAACACTAAATTAAGATATAAAATATAACCTACTCTACTTCATAAATATATTTTGATACCACAGCCTGCTTGAGAGAGTCCAGCACAGAGCCACAAAGATGATGAAGGGAGAGGAACAGCTCCCCGATGAGGAAAGGCTGAGGGAGGTGGGTCTCTTCAGCTTGGAATAAAGGAGAATGAGGGGTGACCTCAAGAATGTTGATAAATATGTGAAGGGTGGGTGTGAGGAGGATGGAGCCAGGCTCTGCTCAGTAGCATCTAATGATAGGACAGGGAGCAATGGGTATCAGCTGGAGCAGAGTAGGTTCCACATCAGTATGAGAAGGAACTTCTTCCCAGTGAGGGTGACAGAGCACTGGAAGGGGCTGCACGGGGGGTTGTGGAGTCTCCTTCTCTGGAGATGTTTAAAACCCACCTGGCCATGTTCCTGTGTGACTTGATCTAGGTGGTCGTGCTGCGTCAGGGGGATTGGACTGGACGATCTTTTGAGGTCNAGGTTCCTGTGTGACTTGATCTAGGTGGTCGTGCTGTGGCAGGGGGATTGGACTGGACGATCTTTTGAGGTCCCTTCCAATCCCTAATGTTCTGTGATATATAGACACTGATATGATGACAGTGTGTCTACAAAGAGCATCCTAAGCCTCAAGCCCACAGGTGCCTGCACGTGAAGAGACAGCCCATGATGTTAATCACTCCCTACACCAGCATTTTCCTGTAGAAAGCACTGGGTGGATTTGTTGTCGAAGAGCTCTTTGCCCTGAAGAGGTGGCAGCCATATAGAATGATTTTATATATATATATAGTAAATATAGAAGGATTTGGGTTTTGCTTTGGTTTTCTTGTTTGTTCCTTTTTTAAACCATGCAGGGAGATGGGGTTGAAGCCAAGAGGGAAAATGTGGGGTTTTAAAGCACGTTAGAGGAAAACAGAACCTCAGCAGTGAAAAACCCCGGTAACAACACGGGTTATGTGCCGGGGCCAGCCCCAGCTCTGGCACAGCCAAGCGTAAAGTAGAAACACAATGTCTGCAATCAGCCTGTCAGACCTGCAGCCAAGACAAGCTGCTTCAAACCCAACAGGGACTTCAAAGCATTCCTGAGCAGGAAAGCAGGAGGGGACCAAGTCTCAAAAGCAGAGCCCCCAGGGCAAGGAGAAGGGAATGCATGAAGCCACCTGGCCACAGCTGGAGCCTACACATGCAAAACCATACAAAACATGTAAAACCACAGCAGTCACTGGTTGGCTCCTCACCAGCTGAGCCCTGCTAGGCTTGCAAAATAAGAATCACACAGCAAAACCAAACCCACACCCACTGCACACCACCCCATACCCTCTGAGCTGATCCCAGAGGATGAAGAACCCGATGCTGATGCTCCAGCATCTGCTCCTGCTTTCCTGCGACACACAAACCCCTCAGGATTGCTGGTACTCACTTCTCACCTATGCATCTCACACACCCAAAACAAGAGGCAGCCACTGGCCTGAAGCTTGTGCCTGCAGCTGACAAGGATCACAGCTGAGGTGATCCTGCTGAGGCAGGGGGATTGGACTAGATGATCTTTTGGGGTCCCTTCCAATCCCTAATGATTCTGTGATTGAGTGGTGGTTGAGTCACCATCCCTGGATGACTTTAAAAGATGCTTAGATGTAGTGTTGGGGGGATCTAGTTTAGTGTCAGGGGGATCTGGCTAAGGAGTGAACTTGCAGAGTAGGGTTGATGGTTGGACTTGATGATCCCAGAGGTCTTTTCCAACCTGAATGATTCTGCAGAAGGGACACTAAAGACAATCCAGCTCCAACCCCTCTGCCATGGGCTTCCAGTACCTATCCCATTACTCCACCAAGGAGATTTGCCTTCACCATAGTGAGGAGCAATGTGTACTTCCACCATCTAATGATGGAGATGCTTTCACACAGAATCACAGGACATTAGGGATTGGAAGGGACCTCTCGACCTTCAGTATCAAACCCTGCCATACTACCACCCACAAAATCCCTCTCTCCTGCTCTTCCAAACACAAGCACCAAAAAATCATAGGGGTGATGCCTTTGCACATCCATCAGA
>VXBP01005384.1:0-76940 GCA_013400115.1 Rhinopomastus cyanomelas | reverse complement strand
GCTCCTCTCCTAGTGGGCTCTTCCACCATCTGCACATCAAGACAGAAGTTCTTCTCCCCTCTACTCTGCCCTGGTTGAGACCACATCNCCCTCTACTCTGCCCTGGTTGAGACCACATCTGGAGTATTATGTCCAGTTCTGGGCCACTGATCTCAAGAATGACACAGAACTGCTGGACAGAGTCCAGTGCAGAGCAACAAAGATGATGAAGGAAGCAGAAGACCTCCCTTATGAGGAAAGGCTAAGGGAACTGGGTCTCTTTAGCTTGGAGAAGAAGAGACTGAGTAGTGACCTCATTAATGTTTATAAATATGTGAAGGGTGACTGTCAGGAGGATAGAGCCAGGCTCTTCTCAGTGTCATCTAGCGATAGGTCAAGGGGCAATGGGTGTAAGCTTGATCACAGGAGGTTCCACACCAATATGAGAAGGACTTCTTCACAGAGTGAGGGTGACAGAGCACTGGTGATCCTGTTGTGGCAGGGAGATTGAACTAGATGATCTTTCGAGGTCCCTTCCAACCCCTGATGTTCTGTGATTCTGTGATGCACGCAGAATTTATTATGGGTTAGCAAACACAGACACTGAACATGCTTCTAAAATATTTTAGTCTGACTTTTCAGGGCAGTGGTAGTGTTTTTTTTCTCTTCTGGGAAGCAATAAACATCACTATTTTTACTGAGGTGAAGCTAGGGCACTAACGCCTTGAAGAACTGATGAGTCATGTCATCAGCAAAATGCACCCAGACAGGACAGTATCGTCCTTCTATAAGACATTCTTTGTTGCCGCTGAAGATAATCATATGGGAACTGAATAAATCTGACATGGAAAATTCAGAAATCTGTAATTATAAATGTGTCTCCAGGCAGCTTCTTTTAGACTGCCTTTCCTTCTGCTTGTGCTCTTTCTTCCAGTGATTTTTTCTTAAGTTGCAAATAACTTCACTCTCTTCTATGTGCATTTTCCACAACACACCACATAGAATCATCACAGAATCATAGAATCATTACGGATTGGAAAGGACCTCGAAAGATTATCTAGTCCAATCCGCCTGCATCAGCAAGATCACCTAAACCAAGTCACACAGGAACCCGTCCAGTCAGGTCTTGAATATCTCCAGTGAGGGAGGCTCCACAACCCCCCTGGACAGCCTGTTCCAGTGCTCCGTCACCCTCACCGTGAAGAAGTTCCTTCTCAGGCTGATGTGGAACCTCCTATGTTCCAGCTTACAACCATTGCCCCTCGTCCTATATAGAAGAGCACTGGGATTTCATATGGTCCCATTCCTCAAGAACAGAGAAAGCAAGACTGTAACTGCAGACCAAAAAGACTGCATGACCACAGTTTTACAGAAAATAGAGATGGATCAGCAGCAGCGTCCCTTCAGACTGAACTGATAGGTTGTGGATGTGAACAAGAATTAAACTTCAAAATTTTACATTAGTAGCACTGAAACCTTTTGAACTACTATTTAGCTAAACAAGATCAATCTGAGAAGTCTAGAAATTTTTTTGCAACATGTCAAACCACTGCAATTTAGAGTTTTATGAAACCAGTTTTCCTCACGCAATTTCATCAAAATTGGATTTTCATCTTAAACCTGAGTCCTGAAACCTTCCTCTGATTCACAATGAAGAAACAGTCTGAGAAGCAGGAGTCTAAACCAAATGTCATCACTTGAGACTCAAAACTCAGATAAACATTACCATTTTATAGCAAACATTAAACTTAAACATTATTATTTTATAGTAACTATTAGCATTTTATAGAAACAAAAACATATCACAAGCAGTCAGCAGGGATGTTTAAGGGGGAAGAAATGCATACAGATCTGCAGTCTTTGTCAAAACAGGAATTTGAAGAAAGGAAGAAAAAAGTTTCAATTGTAGTCTTTTTTCCACCTACTTATACGTATGTGGAGTTTTGGCAAAATCATTTTGGAAGATTACAAAGCCATATGCACTTGCTGTATTAGGAAACACCAAGAAAGGAATTATTCAACCTCTGAGACTGGAAGAGCACAGAATTTTCAAATGAATACTTAATTCTATCTTTGGGGAACAGTCATGAGTTAAGTTACTCTAAGCAGACCAAGGAGTAAACAAATACACTGTAAATTGTACTAAAATCTAAAAAAGAAAAACAAAAGATGGACAGACAGAAAACAAATTAAAAACATATAACAAAATAGATAAACGCATTATTTCTGAGGAGTCTAGTTCCTGTGAGCCAGTATTGAATATTTAGTTGTTAGAATTAATCTGACCATGCCTCAGAGTAGATAGTTTGTTGGTTGTGTAGTAACTGAAACACCCTTTTGCTTACTATTTCTTACTTTACCTGGATAAATTTTGGTCTTATAATGGAAACAAGGAAAAATGCAGAAAGTTGAATCCCTTTGTTGACAACTGCACACTAATAAAACATGCACTGGATTTTCACTGAGACTAAGACCAAGTGCATTATTTTCTTATTTCCTGTTAGATTGCTGCTTAGACCAGGAACCTTCAGAATGTATGTATAGACTACACAAATGGCCTTACAGATACACAAAAAGACACTGAATTACTCCTTTTCTGACCTGGAAACATCTAATGGGATAGAACAACAACAAAATAAAAATCCCACAAAGGAGCCAAAAAATGTTATATTAAGCCAAAGTTTTACAGAAGGCAGAAATCATGTCACTGCAGAGGTACACAACTTTTTGAAGTGTAGTCAGTGGAACACTAGCTATTTTTTGCTGGCTTTTTTGCTTTTTCCACTCAGTGCTGTGTTGGGTGATGATAAGCAGGACACCTTACTTGCATATGCGGTTTGAAACATAAAAGTAGCCATTAAATTTCAGTCAATTAAATTTTAAGTGTCTTGCTTCTGAAAAGGGTTAATCGATCTACTTTTCCCTTTATTTATCTGTCTTGAGAACAACCATTTATCAATAATCCTCTAAAAAATAATGACCAAATGTTATACTTGGAATCACTCGTGAAGTTCTGGTAAGTGGAATTGTTGCTCTGAGTGTGGTTTGACACAGCATAGCAGAAATGACTCATCTGAAAGTATACAAATGTCTTTTGAGAAATGTGCCTGCATAAATTTTTAAAAGGTCATATAATTATAATCTTTCAATAATACAAGTCGTGATCCTGACAAGCACTTAGTGCACTCAGTTCCCAGTACAGTCAGTGAGTACTTGGCACACAGTAACTCCAAGCAGAAGTCCATGTAAGTAGCACTCACATATCCTATACAGACAGATGTCCCAAGAAGGGCACATCCCTTGAACACCATTGTTATCCCAGCTTCTAGCAGAGGTGGGGGAAGAACGAACTCTTTAGGGCTTTTAACAGCACAGAAACAGGCATATTAGGAGAAATGGGATTTAGATCTCTCTACCTTTTCCCACAGATTTCTGGAAAACAAACTCAATTGATACCACAAACCAAACAGTAAAGCAAATCAGAATGTCTATCTTTTGTTTGCCATGGCACAAGAACTGTTGAACAGAGGAAAAAAAACAAGCTGAGTTTGGCTCTATCAGCTGTATCCTGGGGCTTGGTCCATCCTTCCTCCAAGGGGTGCCACTGCCTGCTTTGTTCTCTTGTCCAGCTGTTGCTCCACTCCTTCAGCAATGGCCTTAACAAACCCTGCGGGAATGCAGGAACAGGCCACAGATAACTCTACTGTGCACACAAGCTAACAGGCCTTCGACAGAGAGAACAACTGATCTGCCTCTGTCACTCACTTTATGATCTTAATTTTTCTCCCTAGGGCCCATGTAAGGAGGAGTTGGACTGTAATTTAAATGAGCCACACTGAAATGCAGTTCCTCCACATTCCCTTATCACATGTCCATAAAGTCACAAGCCAACTGATCAAACGAATAGGCAACTACCTTTTAAATGAACAAAATTAGGACAAAACGTTTCACAGAACAACCGTTTTGGCATACTGTTACTGCTTAGCAAAGGGAAGTAAGTTATGATCGGCTACCAATTCAAAAGAACACAATGACAACTGTTTAGGGTACCGGGAAAAGATACTAAGAGAGACTGCACAGGAGTTTCTTATTTTCACACAGAGCCACAATTTGAATAGGGAAACCAGTCCGAGTCTAAAAAAAAAACCATACAGAGAAAAGCACAGAATAAACAAAAAAAATCTCTGCTATATTAGGAAGAAATTAAATAACATGGCCTCCAATTTTAACTTTCGGCTCTAGAGCATCTTCCTGCTTTCTTCCTGCATTATTGTATGTAAATCTTATTTGCCTCAGAACCCTATACGATATAGAACCTGCTAATATCACCACCTTGGTGAAGCATCCACCGAAGAAATGCACATTCACAGCCAGTGAAGCAATGAGACATTATTTGACAAGCAGCATGGTACAGACTCATAACCATGCAAATGGCTGCATCAGAAGTGTGGCCAGCGGGTCGAGGGAGGTGATTCTCCTCCTCTTCTCCTTATTACCAGAAGGATGTGGACGTGCTGAAGTGAGTGCAGAGGAGGGCCATGAGGATGATCAGAGGGCTCTCCTATGAGGCCAGACTAAGAGAGTTGGGGTTGTTCAGTCTGGAGAAGAGGAGGCTCCGAGGTGACCTTCTTGTGGCCTTCCAGTATCTGAAGGGGGCCTAAAAAAAGGCTGGGGAGGGACTTTTTTAGGATGTCAGGTAGCGACAGGACTAGGGGGAATGGAGCAAAGCTGGAGATGGGTAAATTTAGACTGGATGTGAGGAGGAAGTTCTTCACCGTGAGAGTGGTGAGAGCCTGGAATGGGTTGCCCAGGGAGGTGGTGGAGGCCCCGTCCTTGGAGGTGTTTAAGGCCAGGCTGGATGAGGCTCTGGCCAGCCTGATCTAGGGTTGGGTGTCCCTGCCCATGGTAGGGGAGTTGGAACTGGATGATCCTGTGGTCCCTTCTAACCTTGACTGACTGTATGACTTGGTCTAGATGATCCTGCTGTGGCAGGGGGATTGGACTAGATGATCTTTCGGGGTCCCTTCCAGTCCCGAACGATTCTAAATAGAATTCAAGAATTATCAGTGGTTTCAAATCTTCCTGTAACATGACTTTTCTGTTCTAAATTTCTCCCGATTACTTCCTTCCTATCTATAATGTGGGAATAGCAATACTTGACTTCAGAAATGTTAGCAGATTTTATTATTGACCCCAGAATATTACACAAGCAAAACTAATAAAGGAGAAAATTCTTTAAAATGAATGAAAAACACAGTATCACAGCACAAGCATAGGTGGCTTTCTCAAAAAGAGGACCCCAAAGAGACATTTTGTGTTCAGTGTCAGTGTACCTGAGGGAACAGGACTGCAAGATGCCCAGAGAAGGTTACCGGCCCACTGATGTGGGTTAAACAGCACAAATGAGTCCTGGATGCTTACGGTCTGAAACTGAAATCCACGGCATTTCATCCAACTTCTCTTTCAGATTCATCTCTAATGTTGGAGGTATAACTGTCTTACACGTAAATCCAGGAAGATGGGTACTGGCTGCAACAGACCAGACGCCCATGTGGCCAATCTGTCATACCCTCAGTCAACTGTCCAAAACGTGTTTGCATAGGGAAGATTATAAGAACTTGGTGTGTACATTGATACCTCTCTAATACTTTCCTAGACTCCAACTGTGTGCACTTCAAGGCCTTTCATAAACAGAAACATGTCATACTTTGAAATTTGAGGTTTCTCAGCCTGAAGTGTTGGGAAGTTGCTATGTGAAAGTTTTCGGTTCTGCAAAAAAACTGGAACAATAGGTTTGGAGATTCTGGTTTTGTGTTTCCAACTCCTCCTCCTTCTTGAGTTCACTTTTGTCTTTGTTCAAAGAGAAAGCATGGCTCTGAGCTAGGCACGGCAGCCGTGTTGCCCTGGGAACAGGGTGAATGGAGAGACAGGAAGTGGTACTTCAAAGACCAGCGCAAGGAAGGTTTTGTTTGAATTCCATGTTTTGCTGAAACAGCAAGAGTTCTTCCCTCGTTCATAGCCACAGGAATCAGCACACTGGAAATGGAGAACTGGCTTGGAAGCACATATAGCAGAGAACTGGACTTTAAAATACTCACTGATGTTGAGAGATGTGTGCATGGACTGAATGGACCCCATGTTTCCACAAGGCGGACGAACTACTGAAAGTCTCCTCCTTTTGAGGGTGTGGACATAGCAGCTCATCCCAGTTATGTATGAGCATGTGATTAACCTCTTCATGTCTTTGTGTGTGGGGGGGTTATGTTGTGTCAATTACATGTGTCATCTCCTTTTTTCCCCCGAGTTGGGGGGGGGTGTGCCTGCAATTTATAAGCAGTTTTCAAACCCTCCTTGCTTTTTGTTTCAGCCCATTAATGCATTACCTAAATGAATTGGTTAACTTTGTCTCAGAATGTCTTGACAAAATTATTTCAACAAAGTTGGCTTCCATCAAGTGTCTACTCTTACCTCAGCCAGAATAAATTCTTAGAGCCTATAAGATTTTTTTGCAAGCGTCCTGCAGCTTAACTACACGTTGCGTTAGGAACTATCTCCATGTAATTTTGAGCCTGCTACATTCCAATAGCAGATTTTAAACTTGAACACTGAACAAGCCCACATATTTGACCTGGTTGTGTCTGCACTTTCTGGACATTTCAAGTTTACTCTGTTTTCACAAAAAAGTCATTGTACATTTGTCAATTAAAACTACACATCACAGTATGTGTAATGTCACATACAGTTCAATAAAAATAGAACTACATTCCTCACCATCCTGTAGCTTATACTTTTGCATTGCATTTCAAAGTGAATTAAGTTTTCTACCAACTCTAGAAATTTGAAAAAGAATGTTATCTCTTGCCTTTTTATAGACCGTGCTGAAGCATTTACTAACTGTCAGATTAATCTGAAGAAGAACACAGTTAAAAGTCATGAAAAGATGCTATATGATACTATGTCCTAAAGGGCTCTAATGTCTTTTCCCAGACAGAAAAATCACATCCTGGGGGTGGCATTCCTGTGTAGAAAAAGCATTTCATGGGACAAGCCGCATTCTCAAGATTTCAGATGACACAGTCCCCTTTCTGCCATCTTCAAAGCTGTAAGGCAGAATGGTCCCACAAAATGTTTGCTCCCTTCACTCTCATGATCACGACATTCAGAGCAGTAAAGGCTGCATATTCTGTAAAGTATATGTTTCAGATACTAAAAAATTCTGAAGTTCCAGTCATGATGACTCCCTTTGTGGCTATGATTATAAAAATGTTTAAGAACAAAGTTCTTCTAGTAAAATACCATCAATTGTATGCATCATACTTAAGAGTGCATAAGCAGAATGGTAGTTTTGAAGCTGAACAATAGGAGCAAGTCACTCTAATCCTGAACAAAATCAAGGCTATCATGTTTTATAGTACAAAGAAAGAATAAATTTGTACAGAATCTAAGAATGTCACATGTTCCTGACCAAAGGTCAACTGTAGAATAGCTTGCTGAGTTATTTTTTATTTCACAAGTCTAAACCCTCCTCCCACTTTCAGCTGCCTTGAAATTAAGCTGCAAGATTCAGGAACATCTAAATAGATTTCCTTCTGTTTTCCTAAGAAATAGAATCTTTTAATAAACAAACATACAGGAGGGCAAAAGGACATTTTGAGTAAGATTTTAACCAAAACATGTTTTTCCTATAAAAATATTATCATGTCCTTCAAATATATAAAACACAGCCCAGGAAAACTGTGAAGAAGCCTGAAACCTCTGCAGATATGAATGCACTTTCAGAAATAGTACAAAATATGTTTGTTTTATTTTTCACAGTTATTATGTCAATACTTGAGCTCTTTAGCGCACAAGAACCTCCAGAAAAGTACTTGACAATATACATGTCACAGCTGCCTAGTGCCAAAGCCATGACCAGTAAGGGCAGAAATTTCTTCCCCAAATAAAGAGCAAATATGCAGTAACTTCTGGAAAAATGGAAATAACCTATCTATATTTTAATACGCAAAGGATATGAGTGAACTAAAGAGAAGAACATGCCCACTCCATGCTCACAACCATTCTAAGGAAATTAAGCAGTATTACTTCTTTGGATAAGGCAGCAGCATTTGACTTGCAGATAAGCAAATTTGAGTTGTATGTGAAAAAGTTCCAGAGACTTCAAGGAAAAGGATGCCAGGTCAAACCCTTCAAGTGCAGAAGCTCGGGATGGAGGTTCCTCATTTTTCATCATATGCGAAAAGAACTAGTTCCAGTATCAACTGAGTACATAACTAGATGTAACATTTTGCCTATGTAAAAGTCATCTTTGCAGGCTCTCAGGTTCTCCTTATTGCCTATTTCAACTATAAAAGAGGGTATCAACATCTCAAAAAATACAAACTTAAAATACAACCTAGATATGCACTGTGTGATCAGAGCAGGTACTACAGGCACATTTGTATGAAGTTATCACACCATTTCCTTAAGTCCTGAATAATTATATTATCATTAGCAAAGATTATTTCTGTTTCCAGTGATGTCAGTAATAACTCTGCCTGAGGAAGTGTGCATACACATTTCTAAACAGATTGCAAAGGTAGACACATGTATGACAAGAAGACCCCATATAATACATGCTTGCTTCAGGAACTAAAAAGACACTGTGAGTACCTTCAATTACCTTCTACTCCTTGTATTTTCAATTCTACTATTGTCTGAACTTCTATATTTGTGTGTGTGTGTGTGTGTGTGATTTCTCCATTCTAAAGCAAACTAGCACTTCATAAATACAGATTGGCACACCTCAGTAAAATTAAGGTTTTCTAAACTCTGTAACTATTATTTTACCAATTACTTTCAACTGCCTATATACATATTTTAAGTAACACTCACATCAAAAGCCAGAAGTTTGTATTTGTTGCTTTAGCAATTGAAAAGAAGAAAACTATGGCTGGGCATAACCGACTCTTTCTAGAACTTTGTAAAGTGCACTGTTTCTGAGAGAAGAGTATTATTCATTTGCAATACTTACAGATTACTAGTATAAGGCACACAAATATTGCTCCAAAGGAGTATAGGTAATCACAATACTTAAAGCATACCAAGGCTACTTCTTCATAAGTATTAAAGCATTAGCTGCACAATATCCTTTTCTACTGCATAAGCACACATTACTTTGTAAGAAAACCAAATTAAAGTCACCAATATAAAATGTTTAGAAATTACCAGTATCTAATGTTTTCTACTGGTAAACAGTACCTAAACATTATTGCTTCACAGACATCTTCACCAAAAACTTGAAAAATGCTAAAACATGAACTCATTGCCATGAGTGATAAGCTAATGACCTAACAAGGAATTTACGGATCCTTCAGCTGATGCATGAGTGATGCACATTTATTCATACATGAGAGCACAGGAATATTTTGAAAGTGGAACACANGGAGCACTGGAACAGGCTGCCAGGGTAGTTGTGGAGTCTCCTTCACTGGAGACATTTAAGACACGTCTGGATGTGTTCCTGTGTGACATGGTCTAGGTGATCCTGCTGTGGCAGGGGGATTGGACTAGATGATCTTTTGAGGTCCCTTCCAATCCGTAACGATTCTGTGATTCTCTTTAATGGCTTGTATGCTCTTGAGAAGTGTATACAACTTTCAGAATGCATTGAAATAGTGTAAATTTGGAACCTCTATTAAAGTAAATACATAAATAAATCTATGTTCTAAACTATTCAACCCCATATAAGAGACAATTGAAGTCATGGTATTATGTTTATACTTTATAAGATATATCAAAAAAAGAGACAGAAGGAACAAAAATAGAAAACTGTTGCTTTTTTCACTATCTGTGATGTATTAGAAGACATTTTCAGCATGTTTACAACCAAACACACAGTGATAAGCAATTTTTAAGCCGGGGTCTATGGTCAGATGTCTATTCCACATGTACTTACTTGGCTCTTCCTCATATGTAAGGTATAAAAGTTTTCTGTTTTATTTGCTTTTCACAAAATAATCCACTAAATAAATGAAGAACTACAGAGATCATGAGGAAAAACCATAATCATTGAGATATTTATACAGTTGCTGAAAATTTTTTAATTATTTTACTGATATTTAGCATCTATTTAATTCATGCCTGCAAAAAAACAATGGGGAAGAAAGTGCTGTATTTTGGAAAAAGTACCATACTGTTTCTTCATTTAAGAGTATGAGACTCAAGCAGGGTCCGCATACACAAAATGAACACAATCTCCTAATAAAAGTAGCTTAAAACAATACAAGGGCAGTTTGCACTGTAGAAATCCTTTCAGTGTGCGCAAACTTAAAATATGACTCAGAAAAGTAGGGAAATTTTTTCCCTCTGAAACAGTACTACAGCAAAACAAGGAATTCAATAGTTGCTGCTACTAATATTTTTAATACAAGAAATAATATCATTAGTCAAACAATTAACAATCTCAACCTTTCTAGACTGCAGAAGAAAACATTTTAAAAAAATTATCACCTTACACAAAAGCCAGAACAGATGCAGTTAAAAAAAAAAATCAGTTCTACCTTAAACGAATAAACCATCTTCATTCTTTGTAATATGTGTAAGGCTGGCTAAATTATTCTAACAGATGAAATAAATAACCATTAGCTATACCAGACAGATAAACCACAGTTTCATTTGGTCCTAGGTATGCTAGTTAATTACTTCCAATAAAAAAAAAGCACTGTGTTCACAAAATGGTACAACTGACTTAGGGTAATAAATCTGTCTTGGAGCCATGCATTTCTGGGTTGAAAAATCCCCATTCCTATAGGAGTATCTTCTCTCAACTTTTTTTGAAAGAGATAACACTTTGGTAGCCATGCTCAAAAAGCATTTTATGACATAAACTCTCTGCCAATTTTATAGTCACAATGTATTTTTGATCCATGAACAAGGATTAATTCACCAGCACCATTTCTGTTTTATTACAGGGGTACATGGTGAAGCTTGATGCAACAAATTTGTAAAGGTGTTTTTATGTCTTCCTGTGTATGACATTAGATTGCCAAGAAAAATACATCCTTCACGCTAAAAAGTACTGTATTAAACAACATCAAAAGACATACGTTTCAAGCATGATGCAAAAGGCTACTAGCAGGTCCTCTGTTCTACCGAATTTCTACTGAGTACCTTGAAAGACTTGAGTTAACATAAGGCAGTTGGTCCAGTTTACAAAGTTACTTCCTTTTTTTTGTATTTCAGATGCATTGACTTACTACATACACCTTAAAGTGCAGAAATGTTGGGAGAAATATGCTTTTTTCCTAATTAAGCTTGTGCAAACCTCATAAAATTATTACAAATTGGGGTTGGTTTTGGATGACCACCGGCGCAGCTGAAGCGCTGCACAGTCTAACTCCCACTGCAAAAACCAGTTGGTCATCCATCTCTTTCTTCCTACACATGCACACAGCCATGTTCATTCACAAACTGTCATCAAGTCTGCTAATTTCTTTATTAGCTTTTAATGCAGGGGTGAGGAAGGTTGGCAACAGTTTATCGTGCAGCACCATAAACACCTGCAATATAATCAGCAGCATCACTTTAGAGTCATCTGGAAGAAACTGTATTCTGCTAGAAACAAAAACTAAATACAGAGTGTCACATCTATGGCTGCTCCTCAGCAATCAAATGACTGTTTAAATCCCTCACTATGTACTACTGTTCCAGGCACCTCTGTTAACCTTTCTAAAATGATTGATTCAAGAATTTATTGTAGGAAGAATAGGTTGATTGTAATGTTTCTATGTAAAAGAAATTAATTTCCCACATACAGAATATAGAGAGTTAATTAACTAAATCTTCTTAGCACCTGTCTCTTAGAATGAAGTGAACACGTAAAGTCTTAGCCAAAGAATAAATCCTTAGGAATTAAGTCTTGGACTCATAATGCATTAGAAATAGAACAGCTTCTTTTCCCACTGTTGTACTCACCCTCTGAGTGATGCTTTTTCCCTCTTTGACTTGTACTGCCAATCCAAGATCAGATAGTCTACAATTACCATTATCATCCAGGAGGACATTTTCTGGTTTCATGTCCCGGTACAGAATCTTGATGGAATGAAGATGCAGAATCCCACAGGTGATCTGAGCTGAGTAATAGATGACCCTTTTCATCTCCAAACCCCTTTCTCCCACATTGTAGATGTGGTACTTCAGATCTCCTCCATTCATGAGGCTCATGACAAGACACAGATGGCTTTTGCTCTCATAGGCGTAAGCTAGTGTGACTATGAAAGGGCTGTTGACCTTTTCAAGGATCTCTTTCTCCAGGAGTGCCATCTTCTCTCCACCTTTCTTTTTCAACCGTTTCTTATCCAGTTTCTTGCAGGCGTACATCTTGCCAGTGTTTTTCACCTGGATGGCACAAACCTAGAGCAACACAATGCATGAAGAAAGGTAACGAAGGAATTTTATGCACAGACTGGAATATCAAGGGCAGTAATACAGGGAAACCGGGGAATCACAGATGCCTGTCAGTAGATATTGAGGGCAACATCAATGGCAACGTATATTGGCAGAGTATATTAGCAGAGAAAATAAGGAAAAAAATCAGCTTATAGTCTGTTCTGGACCAATATATGCTGGACTTTACACAAAATTCTTGAGAATACTGTAAGCAGACATGTATTAGCATTTAAAATGAACAAAGGACCCATTCTCCAACCACAAGACTCAGCAGCATACACACTTTGCATCTGTAAGCTAAACTCTCTTCCATTGCAAAAGAAAGGTAGCCTCATTCACACTGTACCTAGAAATTATATGTGAGTGTATGAGCTTGCACGGGCTAAAACATAAAACAGTGCCAAGGTGCGGACTAATAATTCACCATCTGGGCAGTCGTGCAAGCTTTTGTAAAGAAGCTTGTTTTTCTACAGGCACAGATACAGAACAGAGCAATTTTAGAATAGCTCCTCACTAACAGGCATCTGGAGCGTTTATCACAGTAGAGATAACAAACTCAGCTTCATTTCTAAGACATAATCAGAATGAACAGGTTTCTTAAAATCTTAAGACTATTTCTAAATCCATTACCCAGTCCCTCTCTGCAAACCCACCTGCTGGTCTTGAAAGGGGAGGGACAACCCATACCCACACTTTCGAGTAAAGCTCTTACCTCTCCAAAGCCACCTTTGCCCAGCACTCTGAACTCATAGAAGTATTTCTCGGTTACTGGCTGCTTCTCAAAAACTTTCCACTGGATGAATTTGTCATACAAAGGGCTGGTCTGGAAGTCCTGGAAGGGCTTGTCTTTAAGAAAGGCCTTGGTTTCTTCTTTTGCCAGCTGCATGACATTTTCATAGTCTTTTGCAGTAGCTGCCTGACATTTGCTGACCAAGTCAGAGCTCATGAAAGCCAGGTAGTTTTTTGAGCCTTCCTTGAGAAAATTGGTGACCATATTCTCCATTGTACTGCTCTTGAGATTGTCTTCTGCCAACTCCCAGTTTGACACCTCATCCAGGAAGTCCCTAGCTACCAAATATTCTGGAACTGTCTCTAAGAAGTCTCTAAAGAATTTCTTGCCAATGGGCTGCTGCTCGCAGATGCTGTCGTAATCAGCAATGATGGACTGTCTAACCTCTCCACATTGATCAATCTTGGGCAGTGAGAGGCTCTTACGTCTCTTTTGCATCTCCTTAGTGTCTCCATCTCCACTCTTCCTTGCCTGCAGATATGCTGTGTTGGCAATGAGGTTGTCAAGCCCCCCCATGTCACACATCTTGGCAAGCTCGTGGGGTGGCAGAGCCTAGCTGAGACAAAATGAGTAACTGGCCCAAGTGCTGTGCTGTAGCTGCCCTGCACGTCTCCTTGTCAGTGATGGCTTCTGAAAAACAGCAGAAATACTAACTGCTTTTGCATTAAATACCTCTCAAGGATTTTCACTAAGTACCTTTAGGTATATGCACCATTTGTGGAAAGTGACTGGTAAGAGGTTTCTCTGTAAGGAGCTTTGAGTTTGCTATGTATAGCTGAGGGATAACACCCTAGGCAAACCTCTTCCCTGGAAGCATCCAATGCATGCAATTCAGCTGGTGTTTTTCAGAATAGGCCCCGATAACCTTTAGAACTTCCAAGATTCCCTCCATATGCAGTGTATCCAGATTCCTGTCTGCCATAGATGCACACTCCAAACTCAGTGGCACTCTAGCCAGTTATTACGACAGCCCTCTATATCCCTCGCTTGACATGTCCGTGTACTAAGACTTATATAAATGGAGAGCTGGTTTTATCAAAAGCTTTTCACAAATCTACCCTGCCTGACACATTGACAGACAAATGAGTTTTAAATTATCACTTAATTCAGTGCTGTGAGCATCCACTTTTCTAAAACTCAGTTATACTCAACATCAGTGATTCTGAGCTCCACAGACACTGCGCAAACCTCGATGCCTTGTGGCTCTGTCTGAGTACATTACATGCAGGAGTTAAGACCTGCTGCTAGTCTCTAAAGCAGAGTATTTGAAACTCTTGCTTGTACACAATGATTAATTCTGTCAGGTGAATTCAAGCACAGGGCAGAAGGTTACATAAGGGGCTGAATTACATAACCAACAGAACAAGCAAAACTGAAAAAGTCGAAGGCAGAAACATGAAATCATTCTGGTGGCTTTCCTGAAAATGGTGCCCATGGTAACATATTCCTATAATATCCTGGGTACAGAAAGACAAGAAAGGAAGTAATAAAAGCTTTGAGGTCCTGAAATCAACACTGTCATTTTTTACACTTAGCAAGAACACCACCACAGCTCAGAGTCAGTATGAATGGCTGGTAGTTGGAAATGTAAGAGTGAATTACCTCAAGCTTATACCAGCTATTCTGTCAAAGCAGATCATGGAAACATATTTTCTTTTATGGTATCCAGATAAGAAAGTCAAATTCACCACTCCAATACCCATTCTGCTCTTGATAATTAGAATCTTTCCTGATTTCTACAGAACATAAGCTGTCTCTAAAAGAACATAACTTCATAATAAGCTAAGTGAAACAATATGATCTTTGGACACACATTCATTACTCTAGTCACTTTAGAAAGAAGACTCTGATTTGCTGAATTATCCAAATCTTCCCAGGATTTATTAAACAGTGGAGAAAAGCACAGTAACATTAATTTGTAGGTTGATAAAAGCTATTCAAGTTAGTGTTACCGACGCACAAAACAGTGTGCTTAGGTGAGAAGCAAAACTGATGTATTTTGTGTGTACAAGAGGTGAACAAATTCAAGACCAGAAATCAGTACATAAGAACTATGCTAATGGAACGTCAGGGTATGGCTTCTAACAGAAGAAAATTTCTCTGGTACAAAGTTCATAGAAAGACCAGGTATAGCTGATCTTCTCTAAATCACACAGAAAACTTGGGTCCCTTCCAACCCCTAACATCCTATTCTCTAAATCACACAGAAAATATGCAGGACTTCATTACCTGATATTCTAGATGAACCTTTAATTACCGGTCAACAAGTTACTTATAATACGCAAAGAGATATACAGAAATATCAGCTGCTTTAATTTAAACATTCACTTCCCTAATAGTTCACTGGTGTTAACACCTGTTTGAGCCAACACTTTGGGAAATTCATACTGGACGCTGTCTCCAGGCACATCAAGGACAAGAGGGTCTTTAGGGACGGTCAGCATAGAGTCACAAAGGGAAAGTCATGTTTGACCAACACAAGAGTCTTTTATGAGGGTGTAACCAGGCGGATAGATGATGGCAAAGCAGTGGATGTGGTCTATCTTGACTTCAGTAAGGCATTTGACACAGTCTCATAAAACATCTTTGCAGCAAAACTGAGGCAGTGTGGACTGGATGATCAGGTAGTGAGGTGGATCATAAAATGGCTGCAGGACAGAAGCCTGAGAGTGGTGGTCAATGGGACAGAGAGTCTATTTGGAGGCCTGTATCTAGAGTCCTCCTCCAAGAGTTGGCACTGGGACCAGTCCTATTCAATCTACTCATTAATGACTTAGATGAGAGATTAGGGTGCACTGTCAGCAAGNCACTGCCAGCAAGTTTGCTGATGACAAAACCTGGGAGGTGTGCACAACACTCCCGCAGGCTGTGCTGCCATTCAGTGGGACCTGGACAGGCTGGAGAGCTAGGCAGAGAGAAATGTAATGAAGTATGACAAGGGTAAGTTTAGAGTCTTGCATCTGGGCAAGAAAAACCCTAGGGACCAGTATAGGTTAGGACTGACCTGTTGGAGAGCAGTGTAGCAGAAAGTGGGGGTCCTGGTGGACAGCAGGATGACTATGAGCCAGCAATGTGCTCTTGTGGCCAACAGCATCCTGGGGTGGGTCCAAAGGGGGTGGTTAGCAGATCAAGAGAGGTTCTTCTCCAACTCTACTCTGCCCTGGTGAGACCAAATCTGGAGTATTCTGTCCAGTTCTGGGCCCCTCAGTTCAAGAGGGACATGGAGCTGCTGGAGGGAGTCCAGAGTAGGGCAACGAAGATGATGAAGGAAGTGAAACACCTCCCTTACGAGGAAAGACTGCGGGAGCTGGGTCTCTTTAGCTTGGGGAAGAGGAGAATGAGGGGTGACCTCATTAATGTCTCCTAGTATGTGAGGAGTCGGTGGCAGGAGGATGGAGCCAGGCTCTTCTCAGTGTCATCTGGTGACAGGACAAGGGGCAATGGGTGTAAGCTGGAACACAGGGGGTTCCATATAAATATGAAAAGGAACTTCTTCACAGTGAGGGTGAGTGAGCATTGGAACAGGCTGCTCAGGGGGGCTGTGGAGTCTCCTTCTCTGCAGATGTTTAAAACCCTCCTGGATATGTTCCTTTGTGACTTGATCTAGGTGATCCTGCTATGGCAGGGGTATTGGACTGGAAGATCTTTTGAGGCCACTTCCAATCCCTAATGATTCTATACAATAATAATTCTTAGCCACTCTTGTCATGTAGATGATGTGAACTGAAAGCAGGCTGAAAATTACTTTTGTACTTTCTATATTCACCTATAAACCAAAGAAAAGTGAAGAAACAAGTCTTCCAAGGGGACTAGATGGAATTAATAAAGGTTAGAGGATGCATCGTGGCACCAAATTCTGGCACAGAAAACAGGTGATAAATAACATATTCTTAACTGTCAAAGTTAATCTATATTTCTACATCCAACAAGATTTTCTTTTGCAGTCATTTTAGGAAGAATCTTTTTACACAAACTGAAAACCTCCTGAACAATAATGTACATGCTAATAGGCACTTCACTAGTTCTGAAAAGTTACACTAATTTTCAAGACACACATCATCTGGGATGATCTGTAACAGTGACATGGAGAATTTTTCTTATTTCAATGAGTAATGAGACAAAAACTATATTGAAAAGATTCAAAACATTTTAAAACAAGACTACAAGTATTAAAACCACAGTAAAATCTTGTATGCTTGATGACACCAAGATTGGAACTATTTTATACAGTGAAGATAAACCTCTTTAAATATCCTTTAAGCAAAACTAGGCATCTGGTATACATCTGTACATGCACATAACACACACATGTATTTGCTACACATCTGCTGAGAAATGCATTAAACAGTTACAATTAAAATCTTGAAGTAAACAATTATATGCATATATTACTTCAACTACACTCAGGTTTATTAACTATTTTACTAAACCTGAATTTATTACAGGCTTCAGCAGAAACTCAACTTCTCTATTACATACATTAAAAAACCCTACAACGTATGTTCAGATTTCTAGTAAGTACATCGGATATTTGGGAAAAAGACAAAGTCAGAGGCAAGCACTTAAATATCTGTAAGGAAAAAAAATTCATTAAATATATAATATTTTCTGTATGATAGGGATTTCCATAAAAAGAAAGCAATAAGGCTTTCTGCCACTTAGAAAACATCATAGCCAGTAAAACGATAAAGAAAATTCAATTAACTGAATTTTCATGAAAGTGTATTTTAACATTTTTCTCCTGGATTTAAGTAGTCCTTGCTTTCCTTTACATTATCAGATTTGCTTTCTGAATTAGTCAGCTAACTTCTGTGATTGCTTACACCCCAAGTTAACTGATATATCATATAGCTAATGCTTTAAAGTGTATCCATTTCTAAAAAACTCAGAGACTGATTTTGTATACAGCATTACTTAGAAAACAATTTATCTTGACAGCAACATATTCAGCATATCACACTTACAGGTAAGGTCATTCTTTCAAATCAATTCATTTACCTATGCAAATACATCAAACAAACTGTATTTAGGATATATAATCTGCACTAACACATTTCTATACTCTGATACAGTTAACACTTAAATCATAACAGATACAATTGTTAATGTAGTGTTTCTCTTTGCTCAGTTGTGGAAATACCTGCAGCAAGACTGACCATTGCCTCCTCATACAGCAAAGAGCACATAAAACTACCACACATCTTTTACCAGATCAACTAAATATGTCAAGTAATGACTCACATCTTTAATTCTTCTGCATGAGTATATGGCATAAGATATACTTTATTTCAACAAGTTTAACAGAAAAAAAGCCTTTCTAGTGTTTTATTTGCCTATTCTCTGGACTACCCAGTCTTGCTGGCAGAGGGGACAGCGATTATTTTGTTTCACCCACAAGGACATGCAGCAATTGTGGAAGGAATGATTGCATTCTCCCCAAACCACTGAAAGAGAAAAGAAACATGTTCCAGTCACACTCAGCTGTACAACCAACATATCCAGCAAGGTCCAAACTCTCTCTCAGCTGTTTATAACCACCCCAAATCTGCTTACCCACTGAGACTGGATTATCACGAACATTCTGATCATAAGTCAGTTCCTTTTGCATCTTTCCAATTATGAAAAAAGAAGTGCCTATATTTTCACCTTCCTGTATAAAGTGACATGTTTTTGTCAATGCAGAAGCACATTTCCTGGACCAAACTGGTAAATAAGTGCCACTAAGTCCTTCACTTTATCTTTCCCAGTATCAAAAAAAAGCCAATGCACTACTATCACACAAGAGTCTATCACCAAATTCTCAACTGTAAAGCAGTGTTTAAACTCAAACATATGTTATCAGGGAGGCATATCTGACACAGTATATAGCCTTAAAATGGTATCTTAGACTCAAAGTTATTCATGGGCTGCAACTGTTCCAACACAACAAAAAGGGTTATCTATTGCCCATCTACTCCTGAACTGCATTAGCTACTTTGCTTTTAATTCTATTCACATTTTCCTTTGCTGAAATACCAAGGTACTAATGAAATGAGTTGCAAATTACGCTTTGCAAACCAGTTAAGGCATCTGTAACAAGAAATTCCTGTTCTCATTAAAACAGTCATACAGTAGATGACGTTTGAGACAATCTACTTCAAAACAGCAAAAATAGAGGGATATGGAAAGGTTTGTCACTGGTTTAAAATTTGACTTAGAAGTTCAAAACAAATTTTTAGAGGTTGAAAGACAATTTTCACCATTTCCAAATTAAATGCACCATATTCTGATTTAAATACATTTGGAAAAGAATATTTTCTTTTGCATGCATTGGTATGCAATTTAAAGGATGTTTGTTTTAAAGAGCATTACAACAAACACAAGTGATTCCACTTTTTTCAAGTGAAAAGCGAACCAACAAGCAATTGCCTCCGGTATGTCTGAGTTAACACTCAGAAAAATACTGCTTTCTAACCCAAATGTACTTATTTCAGGACAGAGACCTTTTATTGGTATTACGATTGTCTTCTGGCATGCATCTTGGAAGAAAAATTGCCTTTTCCTAGCCATTTATAAAGTGTACATTATTGTCTCCTTCATTATACTCAGGGCAGGAGAAACTCAAACCTGCCAGCTATGTATGTGTTTACTGCACATTTGAAGCTGCTCTGTTCCACAGGTATTTCTTAATTAGAGCTCAAAAAATAAAGCATTAAGTATTACTAATGTAAAAGGATGACACAATGTAGAACAAAACACCAGTTTACTTTTAAGCATTAATAAAACCAGCTTTCCCTTCAAACTTTAAAATGCACCCGACTGAGAGAAGCTTCAACTGAAAAACAAGCCAATGAAGTCACTACATACCAACACAATCTTCTTGTTTGTTTTCAGCTTGACATCTAAGACAGGCATCTAAAAGTAAACAAGACCAAGACTCAATTTGATTCTCAAGATTCCATCTTAAGAATAGGTTAGTCAGAGGAAAACGTAAACTCTAAAACAAATTTATAAAGGTAAAATCTCAAGTTTTAAAGTCTGATTCAGCCCTTTAACATTAAATAATTCCCTGAAGTTTTAAAACACATTAGAGCACATAGCAATGAAATAACATATCTGAAATGCATACAAGGACTACAAACTATGCAGAAGTTCTGTTTAATTTCTATTTATCTGGGTTTTTTCTAACTCCTGCTCAAAAATGTCTTCTCCATCTTACAGATACTAAAACCGTGAGATTTGTGCCAAGGCATTCAGCCATATTAAGACCAGAGCAAGAACAAAACCAAACCCTAATTACAGGACTTTGTTCTCCAGATGTCAGCACTTCCTTTTATGGAAATCATTCACAATTTTAGTTTTCTTTTAGACTGTACTACTTACACCACAACCCCAACCTTTTATGAACTACTTTTAACACAGCAGTTTTCTTCACTAAGTACCTGCATGTAATTTTCACAAGAGTCACATACACATGCAAACATATCTGTCCATTTGATTATATAAATTAATAGACAAGCAAGTAATGACATTGCATTAAAAATATTTATCATCTTTGTGCATTCCAGTCTGGGGGGTACAGAATTGGGTGCCACACTAAGCCAGTAATATAAAGAAGCAACAACTTCTATGTTTAGTATTGTGCCACACACACAGTGGAAAAATGCCTTTGCTGCTTCTTTGCTACATAAAGTCTTATAGACATATGTGGACATACTCTGCACAACAGAAAGTGTTTGACACGCCTACATTTCCTCCAATTAAAAGGTAATAGTTCAAATTAAAATGTCTTGCATATCAGATCTGGCCTACTAGTTGGACCATTCTTTCAAAAAACACCAAAATATGCAGGAATACAGAAATGCTAGAGGAATTTCTATTTGAGAACTTTTGCATTCTCTGCTAGATATGACTATTACTTCTATTTTACATTCATCTACCCACAGATTTCTCACTTTAACAGGTAACAAAGAACATAGAGGACAAAAACACTTAAAACTGATGTCTTTTCCTCAAGATAAAACCAAGACAGTAAGTAAACTTTACTCTTGCCACCTTAGGTCTGGCACCAACTGCAACCTAAGGTTACTGCAGATACAGTGGCCCTATAGCAGTCAGACTGGGTTTGGCTAGGTTGACATTAACTAGCTAAACTGAAGTTAGCAATGATCACATTTCACATTCTAATAATGTGATTTAATGGTTACCAGGTTTTTCAGCTACTTTAGATGAAAAGAATCCCCTAGGCCAGTTACAAAAAACTGTAAGCGGACTTCTTTTAAAAAAAACAACCTTTAATAAACATACTGTGTAGGGTATCCTTCATTTTAGACTTTTTTCATAGTGCTCTTTAACATGACAGAATGGTGTAGCACATTCTTAAAGTTATGGTTTATATGACATATGAAGCCAACTTCATTATTTCCAAGGTGGTCTCTATTCACCATATAAAAGCAGACATCTTCCACAACTTCAGTCTTTTTTCTTCTAGTACATCTTTTAACCTTTTCTGTTCCACAGAAAGTGCTCAGTAAAATAATGTATACAAAATGGCAGATTTGCCTATTTAGTCTCATTTTTGTTAAGATAAAATTTGACTGGATTTGCAGTATCTTGGTTCCCAGACCTACAAAAGGAAAAGGCTCTGGAGGGCATCTTGAATCATTTTTTCTGCCAGACCATGCCAAGCCAAATTGCGAGGACCGTTATGCCTAGGATGCCTCAGAAAAATATAAAAAAATTTGTAATCAACACACATGAAGAGCTTGAAAAATTCTGAAAGATCCAAAATTAAATTTGTGAAAGATGTCAGGAAACAGTAATGCCAATCAATGAAGCTGCTTTCAAAGAGCTTCTCCAAGCTTCAAAACTCCCTATGTTTCGATAAATTTTTGAGGTACATTCATGTGTGTTAAACTGCATGAGTAACTAGAAGCATTAAGAGACTCTGGATTTGTTAATCTTGCTAAATTAATTTTTATATACAATTCCTTCAAACAAAAACCAAGCTAGAAACAGGAGAAGCACATATGTAGCACTTCAGTCAACTCAGGTCTAAGTCGGAGTTTGCCAAGAGACCCCACAAAAAAGGTGCCTTTGCAAAGGACGGGTACGGTAGGCTGCAGGCCGCCTCACACTGACGGGTACAAGGCAGAACACAGCAGCCACCTAGAGCCGGCCAGGGCAGTGGGGCCCGGCGAGGCCAGGCTAGCTGCCCTCCACGGGCGGTGCGTGCAGCCTGCGGTGGACGCGCGGGCCTGCACTCGGGTGTGGCACCCTGGAGCGCTCCGCACCGCTTCCCTCGGGCAAATGACTCACGGGTACTGCGGGCCGCACGGCCCTCCTCTTCTAGAGAAGGCGCAGAGGCAGCCCCGCTTCTGCCGGAAACGGCGTCCCCCTGCCCCGGCCGCCCTTCTAGGGGAGGAGAGAGCAGCGAACCTTGCGGACCGGGCGCCTCCTGCCCCACAGCGGAGTGCGCGGCCATGACGGCCGCGGCCTGGCTGCCAACGCTTACCCATGACCTGCACCCGGCAAATGGCGCAGGTGTCGCACTCCACATCCCAGCTCCACATGGCCACCGCATTCCACTTCTTCAGCGAGAACATCTTGTCGGAGGCGCCCGCCTTGGAAACCGCGAAGCCCGGGTGTGAATGGGGGGCGCCCGGCTCGTCCCCGTCCTCATCGGCCATGGCGGAGGGGCGGGGACGCGGCATCCCGGCAGACCGCCGCGCGGGCCCGCAGCGCCACTCCGCGGAGGCAGCAGGCGCAGCCGGCCCAGCACAGAGGAAAGCCGTGATGTCCCGACCCTCAAAAATAGGCCTCACCAGGCGCTGTGAGGAAGAGGTGGCTACGGGGACCCCCTGGAGCCGGCCAGCCCCGCTAAGCCGGAAGAACTTTATCTGAAAGTGGCGATCAGCCGCCAGCGTGGGACAAGACCCACAGTGACACGGGACAAGTGTGGGGGGTACACTACAGAGCCATAGTCCTCCAGTCGCAGGTTCCTGTTCTCTGTTTTTGTGCCTTATTTTTTTTGGCAACGATTAAATTTCAAATTCGTTAAGACAATGTTTGTCAGCCAACACAGGGCAGAGAACCACTGGAGCTGTGCTACTTCCATGAAGTGCCTGTGAAGCATTAATGGAGCCTAGAGGATCACAGCCATGGGACAACCAAGCAGCAGCAGGCTGGTAGCCTGCAACAGCCTGAACAGTTCATGAAACAGTCAAATACTCTCCCAGACTCGCCTGCCCCAGCATTATTCACTGATATCAAAATACAACATTCCTCAACATTAAATCTCTGGTTTGTTTGTAATGGTTTCTGTATTTCTGCTTCATTGTTCCTGTACACTATGTTTCCAAGTTCTCAAAGCCTACAAACTACACGAACTGCAAGTTAAGTCTTTAGAAAGCAGTAAACCTTCATGGAAACAGTCAATTAAATATGGCTACTTTGTAATGTCAGAGAAGGACAGGTTGCATTTACTTGCCAGTTTGTAATCAGCTTGAAATTGTGAAAGGACATAAACCAAAAATCAGCAGAAGTAGGTAAGACTTGTGAAGCATGAGGGAACTAAAAAGCTTGAAGGGAATTTTCAAGTTATTACATTAAAATTAAAATATTCACATATAAAACTACATACATCTTAATAATCAGTTCTTCAATGTGTTCAACATGTGAAAGTTAAAAAATATATTAAACTTTTGAAAAGCTAATACAAACTTGCATTTTCTTTTTTAATACTCACCCAAATAAAAATATACAAAATTTACTTTCCTGGTCATCAACAGAAAAGCTATGGTAACTGGTAATGTATTCTTTTGTAAACCACCATTTTGCTTTGCAGAAATGAACTGATGCAGTTACTACTTGGTATCATTTTCATTTATTATGTTTCTTTTATTGTATTGTCTATAGTAAATTATACTTATTTTTAAATTCAAGTTGGAATATTTTTTTATTTGCTATCCAGATATCCAGAAAAGACACACTTAAAACAGATGTTCACAATTTTTTGAGAATGGATATATTGGGAAATTACCTGACTTTTGTTCTTTTTTTTTGTTTCTTCCTTCCTGTTATAAATTTTTGTTGGGTTTTTCCCCCACAGCTTGCTTACTCTGAAATGTAGAATCAAGGATTATTTTTACTAATAACAAAACTGTTATGGAAATGGCAGTTTTATGCTAATGCGAAGAACAGTTATGTAAGAATGTGTATATCTTGGCCAACTAATGCATTTGTTGAACTGTATTACTGCACTTACTGTTTGTTCTGTCAATAGACTAACATATATCAGAGCACTTAAGTACAGTGTCAACTTACCTGCCAAAGAAAAGAAAGTTTAGTACTATGACAAAACTACTTCTCAAACTCTAAATCACCTATGCCTCTCTTTGCCATTCTACCCACAGACATATGCAAACTAAGGCTGTTAATGGCCAGTACAAAAAATACTGATGTGGTTATAGCTGAGAACTTGGTAAGAGAAGACTGTGAATCACAGAATCATAAGGGATTGGACGGGACCTCAAAAGATCATCTAGTCCAATCCCCCCGCCATAGCAGCATCATCTACCCCAAGTCACACAGGAACACATCCAGACGCGTTTTAAACGTCTCCAGTGAAGGAGACTCCACAACCACCCCGGGCCGCCTGTTCCAATGCACCGTCACCCTCAGTGGGAAGAAGTTCCTTCTCAGATTGATGCGGAACCTCCTATGTTCCAGCTTACAACCATTGCCCCTTGTCCTATCACTAGATGACATTGAGAAGAGCCTGGCTCCATCCTCCTGAAACCACCCTCACATATTTATAGACATTTAATGAGGTCACCCCTCAGTCTCCTCTTCTCCAAGCTAAAGAGACCCAGCTCCCTCAGCCTCTCCTCGTAAGGGAGGTGCTCCACTTCCTTCATATCCTCGTTGCCCTACTCTGGACTCCCTCCAGTAGCTCCACATCCCTCTTGAACTGAGGGGCCCACAACTGGACACAATACTCCAGGTGTGGTCTCACAAGGGCAGAGTAGAGGGGGAGAAGAACCTCTCTTATCTGCTAACCAGCCCCTTACTGATCTACCCCAGGATGCTGTTGGCACTCTTGGCCACAAGAGCACACTGCTGGCTCATAGTCATCCTGCTGTCCACTAGGACCCCCAAGTCACTTTCTCCTAAACTACTCTCCAACCGCTCAGCCCCAAGCCTATACTGGTTCCTGGGGTTGTTCTTGCCCAGATGCAAGACTCTACACTTACTCTTGCCATACTTCATTACACTTTTCTCAGCCCAGCTCTCCAGCCAGTCCAGGTCTTGCTGAAGGGCAGCACAGCCTGCTGGGGTGTCAGCGACACCACCCAGCCTTGTGTCATCAGCAAATTTGCAAACAGTGCACTCCAATCCCTCACCCAAGTCATCAATGACTAGATTGAACAGGACTGGTCCCAGCACCGACCCCTGGGGCACTCCACTAGATACAGGCCTCCAACTAGACTCTGTCCCACTGACCACCACTCTCTGGCTTCTATCCTGCAGCCAGTTCACGATCCACCTCACTACCCAATCATCTAGACCACACTGCCTCGGTTTGGCTGCAAGGATGCTGTGAGAGACTGTGTCAAATGCCTCACTCAAGATAGAGCACATCCACTGCTCTGCCATCATCCATCCACCTGGTTATGCCCTCATAAAATGCTATCAGGTTGGTCAAGCATGACTTCCCCTTGCTGAAGCCATGCTGACTGTCCCTAATGACGCTCCTGTCCTTGATGTGCCTGGAAACAGCCTCTAGAACAAATTGTTCCATCACCTTTCCTGGACTGGTGAGGCTGAGCGGTCTGTAGTTACCTGGGTCCTCCTTTCCCTTTTTTGAAGACTGGAGTGACATTTGCTATCCTCCAGTCCCTAGGCACCTCTCCTGATCCCCATGACTTAGAAAAGATGATGGAGAATGGCCTAGAAATGACTTCCGCCATCTCCCTTAGTACGTGCCAGTGCATCCCATCAGGGCCCATGGATGTGTGTACATCCAGTTTGCTCCACTTATCCCTAACCCAGTCCTCACCAACTGTGGAACTGCAACAGAGGAAGACTGCACAGGAAACAGTAACACTAGCTGTGTGTCAGCTATCAACTGTTACAAAACTACCTATAGTAGTTCTTAAGGTTTTACTGGAGCTGCCTGATGCAGTTTTCCAAAATGAAAGCAGACTTCAATGTTACTGTGCATAGTTTCTGCAAAAGAAGCATGGTACAGGTTTCCAGAAATACAGAAACCTAACCAGGAATTTTAGGGCACCATACTACATCTGTGGAATAAAATTGTTCATTACTTTGACTCTGTAAGGATCACACCGCAGTGAAGAAACTACAGAGATATACTGCTTCTAAGAGTAGCAAATGGAGATAAAAGAAGCCCATCCCACCATTTCTCTTACATTGCTTTAGATGCATGTGGTTTAGTTCAAGAACAAGTTCAAAGACACAGAAGTAACAATAATTCAGATTCTTAAATGCATTGTGCATTACTCATTAAGTGCAACAAATGGATATTGTTGACAACTAATATGCAGAAAAGGAATCCTTAAACTTTACAGTATCTGCATCGAAGATACTGTCTTAAGTGAGAAAGCCCTTCTCACCTTTAGAGAAAATATTTTAACCGATACGGATACAAAAAGGTAGTGTATTAGCAGTGAAAAGAAAAGATTGCCATAATCACAGAATTCTTACTTTTTTTGAAGTCCACAGGAAAAAAAAAAAACAAACCTAGGGAAGTTCCTCCCAGACTTCCTTCTTCATCCTCAATTTCCTCTGCTTTCTGATATCTTCAAATAACTGCATGCAGATGATGACTCAGAATGGGTCTTCATACAGCCTACCTCAGGATTAATCAAAATTAATTCCAAAAAGGCCGAAAGGTTTGTGCTATAACTTCCATACCAGCAATAAAGGAGAGAGGTCATTTCTCTGTACAAGGACAGTAACATCTCCTGACATTAAAGCGGGCTTGTACAAAATGAAGAGCAGGTGGCAAAAAAGTGCCCAGATTACATAAAGGGAAAAAAAAGATTGAGAGAAGTAAAGACTATTTTTCCATATCCAATATATTTAAAATAGATCTGACAGATTATGTAACTGATATCGATACACAGGACAGGTAATGAAAGACACACCAGTAAGCAAGACAAAAAAGTTTAAGGCATGTAACACTAATAACACAGTACTAGATAACCTCTTAGACATCAGACTAGTCACTCCAAACTTTTTAAAACAGACAGTACCTTGAATCTATGAATGCTGTTATGCTAAATGGTTAACCATCATTCCTTTCTCCAATCATCAGTCTTAGATGCTGTAGATGGCAATGCAAGATCCTTCAACTTTTTTCTTCTTGTTCAGTAGACTTTTCTCTTTATACCCATCTTCTGTATGCAACCCCCTATTAATTAATTAAATCTTCAGCTAAATGGATACATGCTCACGTGTTTAAATGTCAAGCTTCACAAGCACAGACAGTACCTCAAGTTTATTGCAATTTATTTGTGGGTTATTCTCAAGCAATGCTATAAAACATTTTTATGTCTTGATAAGAAAATAAAATTTAAATAAAAATACATTCAACAATACACCATAATACAAATTATAACAAATGATAATTTACAATCCTAAGAAAAACTAATTACTGAAGAACACCCTTTTCTAGAATAATCAAAATGAAGGCAACTTATTATTCATCATCCTATTTTTATCTAATCAAATCCTAGATATTAATCTATATTTTAGAACATTATAAAACGAGAAGCCAAATTTTAAGGGTCACAAATATTAAATGGCCTTTGTTTTCTTCCTAGATACTTCCTAGATATGCAGAAAAATGTGCATATTAAAAAAATATGTTGCACAGGTGTATAATTTGTTAATAGCTTACACTTCAGAAATTATAGAAATGGCTGTAAATGAACAGTCACTTTGCTACTAGACTAATTCATATACAGCAAAACCTAATGTTAACACTCAACCACATTCAAGTTGGTTTAATGGCAGCTTTTTATTAGTGGCAATTAAGCAGACTCGTTTCATCTAGGCAAAACACATTCATTGGTTTTATTATATTCCTTCCCCTACCCCACCCAATTTCAACTGTTGGCAAATCAAAGCTCTTTAAAATACATCAAATGTGTAAAAAAGGAAAAGGCAAAACCAACCAATTAGGTGATTACATTAATTATGGCATTTCAGACTTCAGTACTGAAATTCTGCAATAATTTGTTTGGTATTAAACTGAATAGTTATTCTTAACAGTTACATTCATCTAAAAAGACATTTCAAACTGTCCTGCCAACATGCCTTCTAGTACAGAAAGCATCCCTGCAAGAGTATAATAACGTGTAGTAAACAGTCTACAGATTCAATCATTGTGTACTTCTATTCTAAGTTACATCTCTAATTAATCTAGCCAAATCATTATTGTTAAAAAAAAAACCCTTACAAAACAAAGCACAAACAAAAATCACTCAACATCATGTCAACAAAAGATCCCACAGCAAAAGCTCCACAAGTCAAAGTACCACATATTGTTATTATTCAAAATAATACTCCAGAGAGTACCATTGTATTTAATACTGATGAAGCAAAGTTGCCACAGTAGTACCTCTGCTTCTTTTTGGATTACATATCTATGCTCTTTCAGCACAAACCTAACTTTTCAGACAAACTGAGCACACATTAAATCGTACGAAGTCAAGAATGCCAATTAAGAATTGTGTTAAGTGAAAATACAAATTCATACAACTAAAAATATAAAAATATTCACTGAAGCATTGCTTAAAGACAAAACTATGTCGATCATTCAACTGATCATAATAAGCAGATACTACAAAGTATCTAAAAATAATCTGGGATAGTCCAGATAGTTAAAGTGCTCTGAGTGATTATAATAGAGATTATTTATTAGATTTGTAGTCAAAAGGTGACCTTTGGACCTAATCATTACTTTTTATAAAAAAAAGAAATAAAATCATACATAGGATGATGTGAATTGATCAGTACTTAATCACAATCCGTTCACACATTTTCTCTTTCCTATCTGAAGGGAAACTTTTTAAAAAGGAATGTTGCTACCCTGCATTTCCTTTTAGATTAAGAAAAAAGTATGTACCTTAAAAAAATCCTAAAAAAAAAAGAGAGTGGTCTAAGGTCACTTGATACATTACTCAACCCAAATGTAAACAGAAGTACAACGTAAGTTCCCTGATTTCTTCTCCCTTAGTACTTAAAAACATAACTAACACTTGTATCTGCTGTCCCAATTATTTGCAGCATGCTGCATGATTTTTCTAATACTTCACTGCAGATAAATCAAGTCCTGACAACACCTAATTCAAGGAAAAACATCAAATTAATTGTGAATCTTCAGATGTTTTCAGTGTTACAGTATCTTGCAAGTTTGCAGTGTAGGTACTGAGACACATCATCTAATCAAATGCCACATGAATTTTTTTCCATGGAAAAACTTATTTGTTTAGAAAGTTCTTTCTATTAAGACAACAGCGGCAAAACACCTCTTCATTCAAGAACCTGGAACTTCAAGTTCTTCACCAAAACGAGAATAAACCTTAAGACCAGATTTCCAAGTAGATATTGTTCTATTAAATATTAAATAGATTGTCAAGACAGCTAGCATTTATGTTCACTCTTAAATACTTCGTAAAAACACATGTAGCGATTTAGAAACCGAAACACATTCAAGAACATTTCCAGTTTTTCCTTCCAAGTGTCCCTCAGTTTGTCTCTGTTAGGAAACTTTTCCAACAATTGGATTTTCTCTGAAAAAAAAACCACAAGAGGTAAATATTTTTAAAGCTAGTATTTCTCCTCAAGTTATCAAAATACCATTCACAGGGATCTCAACGGAAACACAGACAAATCCTACACCAGACGAACTTCTTGTATCTTCTAACAACTGGTAAGAGACTGCATTGCTACAAATGATGTCCCTATTTTCACAGAACATTAGGTATTACAAGGGACCACGAAAGATCATCTAGTCCAATCCCCAGTTCCTTCTCATATTTACATGTAATTTCCAATGTTCCAGCTTAACACACATTGCCCTTTGTCCTATCACTATGTGACATTGAGAAGAGCCCAACTCAGTCTTTTTGTTAGCTAAATCTACCTTCAGTTTAACTGCCTCCACCTCAATGAGCCTGGCCTTCCTCCATGATTTTTTAATAAAGTACACATTTATGTATACCAAAATTATAGAAGATACTTACTCACTGCCATATGTAGCACTAGATGATCTCTTCTTGCGATACCTTTCATGTGACTCGTTCAGCTTTTCTAATGTATCTGTTATCTGTTTAAGTGTGTGAAAAGTAGCTACCGAATCTTCAATTGTGAAGTTAGAATAATCATCTGGTTCTTTCCGTGGACCTTGATACACTGCTATACTTCCGCAAGCCTCTACAAAAATTACCACAATTAACAAACAGATGTAACTTCTATGTAAATGGTGACTCTGAAATTCTGAAATGTCAAGTTAGTCTGGCTTACACATAAAATGGGTTCAGACAAAAGCAAAGACAGTATCAACTACGTGTATTTACAGTTTTGTGACTTACTCTGTGCTGGTTGTGTTTGGCATTTTGAGCACCAAGCTCTTTCCTGTTCACATCAACAGAAACCAGTGTATTTTTGCAATTCACCTACATTCCACAAAATTGTCTCCACATTACGAAAAAGAGAGCAATGACAGAAGAGCAATGGAATATAGCTGCTGTCTCTCTGTTTAGACTCTTAAATATCTTTCATACATGCACATTAAATTATCTGCATGCCTGGCACCAACTGTAAAAATACTATTGAAGAATGTCTGATAACAGAGCACTAAGAGAAGAAAAGTAAAATCTGTGTCACTACTCTAGTATTTTCAAGTAAAATATTAAGACACCAAACTGATGCTGTAGGTCTAAAAAATTAAGACATGAATAGTAACAGTATAATTCTTCTGAATTAGTATTTTGGTACCTTCCAACTTCTGTAGTTTAGACATGTTAACAGTGAAAAGTGAGTAAATTCTTTCTGTCTCTCTGTCTCCATCGATTTCAATCTGAGTATCAGCAGGAACATCTCTAAAAAGATGAAAAAAGAGACAGTTAATGAATGTAAGCCTTTCTTGAAAGGTTTGAAAGTAAAACCTAATTCTATTTCAATATACTTGGCCTATCATTCAGAGATAGCTTCATCATTGCTACAAAAATCTTGGCATTCAGTGCAAGTGTTCTACAGAAACAAATGCACAGTTCAAAAGACAATAAACACAGCTATATTAAAAATAGCTTTTTCTAACAGCATTTATTATTCAGTACGTCACAAGAGAAAAGTATTTCAGAAATATCAGAGTAAGGTTAGTTTTATTAAATTATAAACACTTTTTTTAGAATCCATTATGTTTGAAAGGTTACTGGAACAGAACAAGACACAATCCTAAATCACAAGTTAAAAAATCGTAAAGATAAAATAAAAGTTGCTTAGTGATGAAAATACTTTGAAGTATTGAGAAATCTAGTATAATAAGTATGAAGAACTTATCCTTAGCAGGATAGGCTGAATAAATGTATCTTTAGAAAATATTAGTGCATTTGTTTTCAGAAATCAGCAGCTTAAAAAAAGACAGTCATTAATGCATTACAAGACACTTCATTTTCCTGACGGATCTACAAAGGCCCGATGATTTTTTAGAATCTACATGGCAGGATTTTATTAGCACAGTGTTTAAAATGTGCAAGGATAAAATAAAAAAAAAAAACCCAGCTGTATAAAACAAGTCAACGTAACTAGAGAAAACTAGAGACTTCCAGGTTGAGTCCTCTGCAGCCAAGTAATTCAATTACTTCATACAGAAGACCCAGTTGTGCCCTGCTTGTGCATTCAGTTTGGCATCTGAATACATTTGAGCTAATAAATCTATTCTCTCATGTGGAAAATCAACTACTCAGTACTTTTTATTTATATACTGAATGGGTTGCCTTAACTTCCTACAATGGCTGGCAAGGTAACAGGCTAAGATCTAATACCTGAGACATTATTAGTAAGGTGTCTTTTCAGTAGTGGAACTTGATAAAGCAGACATGCCTTCAGATTTTCAAGCTGCATTGTGAATCATACATTATTTGTCCTACAAATAAAATGTCTTTCCATTTGAGAAGCAACTTACGCAGTGCAACGAGCACAGCCTACTGTGTTCTCTACTGTAGCCTTGCAGCAAAGCCAGTTCCCATTTAGAAAAGCAGAAGGATGGTAAAAACTAAGCCTCTTTTGGTTGCATCTTGTTACCCGGCAAAGAGCTTCTATCCACTCACTAGCTTCTACACAATTATTTGCTTGAATATAGAGTGGCCTTTCTCCATGTAGTACTTGAAACATCTGTAGAAGGAAATGCAACATTATTCTGCTCAGTAAAAAAGTCCAGTTATTGAGCAACTTTGAATATTTCAAAGCTCATGCAATTCAACAAAGCCATATTAAGACAAAATGACAGAAGGAAGAAAGAACATTTTTCATTTTTACTACACAGCCCTACTTTGGAGAAAGAAAGCAAACAAAACAGCTTCTTGTGTTTTGCCTAGACTATTTCTTCAAACAGAAAAGAATCCTTAAAGAATTACAACATGATGTAGCCTCTGTCCTTTTCATTCACAGATCTCTAAGTGTGACCTGACTTCCTATCTTAACAAGTTTCTCTCTTAGCCATCCTCAGCCTAATTAACAGTTCTCTCAGAGTTCTGGATAAGTAAAAGTGCTCTGTCATACAGCAACAGCAGTTTTGAACTTCGTTCTAGAAATTTGAAAAGGCAGGCAAAGGTCAAAAATCAATCAGAACCGCTGATGCAGAGTCTCCAGGTTAAGTTCCATATTCAGAGTAGTTGAAAATGTAAAAAGATTTTTTGCTCAAGAGCTTAGTAATAGGGTTTCAGTAACACTATAAGTTGATTATAATCTTTTATTTACTGATGACATCAAGAATTACATATCAACTATCTCCTGACTCACATTTTTCTTGTTGAAGGAGCTCTCATCAAGTTTCTCCACTGCAAGGATATTCTTGACTGGAATTGTGAAGATTGGTTCTTTATCTGTGAAACATTGTAAACAAAGGAGTGAAGCAATTTTTTAATACTGTTTTATAAACTTCATGCACTGATATTGTACGTTAAGCTCTCAAAACAAGCTTTTTTTTTTTTTTAAATTAACATGGATCACAGAGAGAAGCATCTGTTAATCAAGACAAAGGTAGCTAAAATGTATCACATATACTTTAGGAAAAGAAGAAATCCATGCATTTTAAAAAGCAGAAATTGATGTAAACACTTAGAAAATATTGAAAAAATAGAAGTAAATGTAAAATGAACATAATTTACCTTGCTGTTTGTGGTAGGTTAGTTCTCTACTTGTTAGACAGAACCACCGTTTCTTGAAATTCTTTTTACCAATCCGAGTCCTTCCCTGAGCTCTTTTGTACATTTCTCTATAAAGCCATAATCCAATGATAAGAAACCATTAGTCTTGTGAAGAGCTTTCAAAACAATCTGAGGTATCACACTGTTGTTCATTACACAGCAACATAAAAATCTACTGCACTGTTGCTAAAAAAAACCACACAAATAAATTTACTAGTTGTTCAATGTACAATCCATTCCTGTTTGTAGCAGTAAGTTTGGACACTGTACATTACTTACTCCAATCCAGGATTCCAAACTTTCCCAAGAGAGAGTAATGTGTGTCCAGCTACAACAATTCTCTCTTTCCTGCAACTTTTACATGTGAATGTACGTGCCTTATCTGGACCAGAAACAGTATGAATGGAATGACGCTGAACATGACTCAACAGTTTATAATACAGATTTGCTTCCAAACTGCTTTAACTAAATGCTCACACACCACAATTGTCTCCTACATCTCTGTTTAGCACTTCAATAAATACTACTTTCCTGGTTTTAAATGAAGATGCATATTTCACACAAGAGTTTGTATTTGTCTGAGGCACAAGTAAAAACATATTTCCTAAAAATAGAATAATCAATAATAAAGAGTTATTTTCAACACCATTTTTATAAAAGCATTCCATCATTTGCTGTTGTGTTCCAATTACAAGGTACTTTTTTTGTCTAGGAGTTCCAAGACAGCATGTTGAGCTATCTAGGCACAAACTTTATCCAAAGTCATTCTACACTGAACTAATATGTTGCTTTCAAATAGTCTTACACAATCTTGAATAAACCATCACAGAGCACACACTGAATTATACCAGTAGACAAGCTTAAATAGCTTTTAAGCTACTTTAATTATTTTTTCCAAGGTATTAAAAGCTTATTTACAAACACAACTGTTGGCTGAGACTAATTCTGCAAATTAACAAGAGAACTATCACAAATAAAAATCTATACACTATACAAAGCATTATAATGAGCATTAATCTGATGCTGGCATTAATGAAAAACACTAAAGTCTATTTTGTTTTGCACAATATAGATTGAAGATTTATTTACCCTTCTTTTAGATGTACTGGTTCACTCAGACCACTGGGCTCTTTACTTTCAGTAGAGGAAACATCATCTAGGAACTTAAGGAAAACATACAAGGAATATAAACTATTCAGAGAAAGAAACAGTTAAAAGCCATTTTGAAAAGACCTATGTGGTACAGCTTCTCCTTAAAAAGGACAGTTAGGTCCATCAACAGAGGAAGTTAAAATACGTTTACACGGAAGAACGGAATGACCACTTGAGAGGAATACAAGAATGTTGTCAGAGGACGCAGTGACACGACAAAGAAAGCTTAAGGACCCCTTAGAATTAAACTTGGGAAGGCAGTCAAGGACAAGAGGTCTCTTCCTACTCCTAGCAATACTATGTTATTCCTAGATGCAGTACTCCAGGTGGCAATCCCATGAGAACATGGAGATCCCTTACCTGGCTGGTCACACTTTTGATAGAGTTCAGGATACACTCAGGCTTCTGGGCTGCACTCACACATTGCTGACCCACGTCCAGCTTTCCACCAACCATCACCCCCAATTCTTTCTCCTGTGGACTGCTCTGAATCCACACTCTGCTCACCCTGTATTTGTGCTTGGGATTGCTCTGACTAAGTTGCAGGATCTTGCAACTGGCCTTGTTGAACCTCGAGAGGTTCACAGACCCACTTCTCCAGGTCCTTCTGCATGATATTCAATCCCTCTGACATCTCTGGCTAGTAGAAAACTAAACAAACATCATGATCCTCTAAAAATTAACACCAATCAAGTACATAAATAATTTTTTTAAAAAATCTAACTGAAAGGTACCTTTTTAACAGATTCAGTAAATTTTTCTTCTTGAAATGTTTTGAAAAACTCGCACATAAACGTCTCCTTGAAACTTGACTGTAAGAAAAAGGATATTGACATAAATAAACCTTCTGAGTATGTTGGTCTGTGTAATTAAAAGAATATTAGTTGCCTTACCAGTTTGCTTTTGGTCAAACTTCCCCAGCTCCCCAAAGTCTGAATGGCTTTTGATATAAGAGTTAATGTTCTAGAAGTCTGTGCATCCTAAAATAACCAAAGTTCCAAAGTCACATTTTTTTACAAATCCTGGCTAAATTTTTATTCAAAATGTAAGTATCACAAAAATTACTACACAACATATATCAGAACACTTTTTTTTCTTCTTGACACAGAGTGCTTTGCCAACTCTTTAGTAATCTTCTGCACAGAGTTTGATATTTCACTAAATAGCACTAGATTTTAGTACTAGTAATTTGAAAAATATTTTTAACATTTCAGTCCCCTCAAATCCATCAATTGTTAATACACAAATAATGCTTCTGAACTATTAAAAACTTAATGAACTACTGCTAGACATATGTTAGAAGTTTTTATAATACCAACTGAATTTAAAACTTTAAGACTTTTGCCTAATTTGCTACCTCTCTACTTGTGTTTTAGTACAGGATAATAAATACAGCCACTGAAAGGAGCCTTGCTGTTACCTTTAAAATATTTACCCTCATGTTAAAAGTCTTGTAATTTTTTACTAAAACTGGATAATGTCAAAGGAATGAATTTAAGTAGATGTTTTTCTTTTGAAAGCACAATACACAATCGGACAAAATACTTTTGGAGCAGACTTCATACCTACTGCGTATTTTATGTGAAAACAATACAGTATTTTTTTCTCATATCCATATTTCAGTCTTCGAAGATTACTTTTTAAATGCTTGTCTACTCAGCAATTTGATAACTAAAGATGGAATATGTGGCAACCCACCGCAACTAGTGGAGTCTAGCATATATACACAGATCTATTGTTTAGTAACTACAACCTCTCTTTAAGACACAGATTTGATGGTTGTGAATAAAACAGAACAAAGCTTCACAAAACTTACTGGATGATGAGGTCGTAAATGAAAAGTATGAGGTGAGACTACGGCTACAGCAAAGAAACGAAGAAACACAAAGCTGCTCACTGCAGAATACTGTACATGAGGGTCATCTGCAGAGAAAAATCATGAAATGTAACATGCACTGAACTAATGAAAAAGTCAACACAAGAACTCTTAAGAAGGTAACATCAGAGGAGACATTTTAAAACAGAATAATCAATGAAGTGCGTGGAATGAGAAAGGTGATCTTTGCAATGAATGTTCTACTTTTAATGAAGGGTTTCTTTCTTTGAAAAGAAATTTTATTCTAATAAAATTGGCTCAACATCTCCACTGATAGATACCATAAAATAATTGTAAGCATTTACATACACGGTGTTGATTGCATATGGCTGTATGGAAGTTGAATCAAAAGAGAAAACACTGCAGCAGTTACCTTTAATATTATTATTTTAGATATATTTACATTTTTATACTGGGAAATACAGTGGGATCACATTCTTACTTTAATGACTTTTGTCTGGGAAGTTCGTTATTCTGAAATGACTGTCTTAACTAGGAATTTTGGCACCAGTTTCAGTGAAAAACATTAATCAGAGAAAGGGTCCAGATTATAATAAGCATGTTCTTCATTTGCAGCAGTTCAGACTTTTAACTGACTGAAGTACTTGAGTATTTCATACCCACATTATTCCTATATTAAAATGTTCATGAAAGAATAAAAACGTTCTAACTCTGGCCACATTACAAACTCATTTAATATTTTACATTGTCCATCTTGCTCAAACCACACATAAGCAGTAAAGCTAACTTCACCCAAGTTCTAAATGTGCCAGTCATAGCTGGCACATTACATATCTTTCAACTAAATCACCTGCTGTATTACTCGTACTTTTCTGCTATTATCTCAGGTTTTTTAGTGACTTAGTTGCTACTGACTTGCAGTGTTTCAGACCAGCTGTATTTTTTAATCAGAAAATACAAAATTTTTTCTGACTAACCACATGGCTTTACTGTAATAATGTTTGGACATGGCAAGTATTAACAATCCTCATGAGCCAAGTACTCAAGTTCAGTATTTCACTTTTAAAACCATTTTTAAAAATTTTTAGACAACACTTACTTGGAAATCTTTTGGCAGCCAGATGTCTCAAAGAATAAAACACATCACACATTAGGGTAGGACAACTTATACTTGACTGCACAATTTCACAGAATACTTTGTCTACATAGTAACGTAGATTTTCCTGCAATTATGAAAAAAGGTATCTTTTCAGATCATTAACATTGGCATTTCTATGTTTTTTTCCTGAATATGACCATAACACTACAATTCCTTTTCATAAAACACTGCATAACTATTCAGTTATGTATTTTACTACAGTGAATTTTTTAAAAGTCCCATAACATTTATATGGGACTACTAGTGTTAAAATATGACATTCACTTACGTTAGAGGACATAAATATACAAGTAGTATTAGTGAATGCTAATTTAGTTTGCTGTGGCATCTACTGCCTTAAATGTCATACTCTTGTAACAGGTAAGCATCAGGCAAAACTTCAATGGAAAGCAGCCCTAACTTGGTACTTCATCTAGATGCAGAGCAAAGAACATCAGAGTACAAACTGGTAATGGAGATGATAATCTCATTTTAGTTTCTCCTGCCCGTCCTATTTTCCATTGGGCATTGCCATTTTCACAAACAATGTTAAGTAAATGCAATTTTTCCTTTGTTTATTCTGTAATTAGAGTTATGCTACTCCCATTACATTACACATTTTCCATTACACAGAGCTGCCTTTTCAGAATGTCTCAGATTGTGAGAAAGTTTATATTAGAAAAACCTAGACAGACTGTGAAACTCACCATATTGATTTCTACATTATCCCCTTCCCTTAATTTGACAGGATCTATTTCACAGGGTTTAGGAGACTCACATATCTGAAACAAACAAATAAAACTGCAGGAGTTCAGTTTTTCAGACAGCATGGAAATGAACCTACTGAAAATCAGATTCTGTCCTAAGTTAAGGGGTAAAACTAAATAGGTTTAAACAATCCATAACACCATGTAATAATCACCCTCAATTCTGTGTGAATTTCTACACGTAACAATTACATCAAGCATAATTTTCAAGTATCTGGAACATACCTAATAAAAAAGCAGCTCCTTCCACTAAACATAAACTATGTCCTCTACAAATCCCCCATCAGAGTTACTATTTCCATGCAAGGAGCTGTAAGAATGTCTAATAAAAGAGACAGGATACCCCAGTGGTCTAAGTGTTCTGAAAAAGGTTTCAGTAGGATAACCTACCTCATCAATAACAGGTTTCAAAGTAACCTTTAAGTAGTGCTTCCCCACTATTTTCATCATTTCATCTACACACCGAGTTGCTAAAGAGTTGCCTCTGAAGATGGTGTTTGCTTCGCTGTAAGAAAAAAGTTGATTTTAATTGAACAGACTAATAATAAGCTCAGTTAAGATATCTGAATAATACTTTATACTGCAATTAAAGAACGAATTTTTTGAGATATTCTTCCATATATTTTACACAGGAATTCCAAAACCTAGATACCCAGCTTGCTATGGTACCCAGAAACAGAACAAACAAGTATTACTACAACTACTACCAAAAGCGACATTATAAATAAAACCCAGGAACGGAAAAGCCCAGGAAATTTTACTCACATTAAGTTATAATCCAATGCTGAACGTGAGAAAGAACAATTGTAGGGAATTCCAAAATAATGAAGACTTGTACCTCACTGACACACAGTTCTTGCTGCTACAAACTTACAGACACAATAAACAGCACACTGCTACACTACACTGATAAACTAAATACGGTTTTGTTAAAGTGTCTTCAGTTGACGCTTTTTACTTATTAAAAGTATTTTTAATTTGTCTGTTAAGGAAAACAGTTCTGTTTGTGCAAAGTACGTATTTCTAATATGAGATATAGTTTAAGCTTTCTTTGTTACTGGTCAGTTGAAACAGAAAGCAATGTTTATACTGAAATGTTGTTTAGAAAATTGTTTTCCATTACTCACATCTTTCTACACATTTTAATTGTGCTGCAAATTCATAGGCCATATACTTCCTGGAAAAGCTCCTGTGCTTGCTACTTTCAAGGTATGCAGGAGGACACATACAAGTATCTCTGCAGAAAGAGTACCTCTCATTTACATCACATTCTGATGGAAATGGGATAAGAATCTCAGCAATTTCAAAAAATTGTTAAGTACCAATCTAAAGACCAGTAAAATTTGAAGAGTGGATAAATAATGACATTTTAAAACACAATCTATGCGCTCTTACAAGCCATTCTAGACTGCTAGCTTGTAAGTTTGGCTGTATACTAGCTCCAAAATATTACTGAACGGCACAAGATCATTAACTCTGACTCTCAGCTTCAACGCTACTTTCATGAAAATAGCACTGTATAAACTAGTATTAAAAATTTAGTCAGTTTTACACAATGAATTATTCTAAGAAATGACAGAAAAATTGGTAACTTGCTTAGTTAGCATCGTATCATGAAGCCCTCTGAAACGCTTAAGAATACTTTTAAAAGGCATGACATCACTATACATGAAATACGTACTGAGTGTCCTTAAGATCTAGCTCTGCCACAGCAGCCACAAATGGAACTAGCTTTTGGTGGTGTAGCAACAACCGTACAAGAGGCAGAACTGCATCATACTTGTCTCGACAAATTTCACTCAGTATGTAGGCAGCAGATGCAGAAATTGGCTGTGAGAAAGCAGAGTATCAAATAATGAATGAATTAATTAAATGGTCATGTATTTGGCAAAAGTAGGTCAAATCTAACACAACTACAGACACAGCTTCCTAAGTTTCAATATGGCAATTACAAATTTCCATTCTACACAGAATACTTCCCTGAAAATTGGTATTATGTACTCTATCATTGACATTTAAGAATTAAATTAGGCAACTATTCACTCTTCTCATTCTCCCTAAAGGGTTTAGAGTATGCTTTTGTCACAAATCCTAGTTAGAGGCATTAAGATTTCCTACAATCTCTACCATCACTGCACACTAAAATACAGTTCTTACACTTCTAAAGCATCTGTTGTCATTCTACAGGTTGCAAATTTCAATACAAAAACTGATCATGTTAAGTAAAAACAAGACCACTGCTGACTGCTGCTACCTACATACTCAGCTCTTCCAGAATTCCATTTGAATATGGGCTAACAAAAGAATCCTCTTTACCTTCCTTCTCCTCTGCCAGTACTATGTCAACACTGACCTAGGAATATGAAGCCTAGTTACTGTAATTGTATTTTTGTCTCAATGTTATGCCAACCATCCACCACACTTTCCTCTTTGTCATCATGTCCACATGAGAAATTCAGTCATGGCGATTAATATACTGCGAAGACAGCAGCATTTCAGAAGATGTATAATTAGAAACAAATTCTGAGGCAGGTCATTTTTTGTAATGGTGCTAATTTGCCCTTACTCTGCCAATAATGGAGCAATGTCTCTAGAAAAAACACTAAATTCAGTAGGAGCAGTAACAGCCAGTGGGAAAACACAATGTTGAAAAGACCAACCAACAAACAAGTATTACCTCTTCCAGCACACAACTCAGATTATTTCACTATCTCTGTTGGTTCTTCTAAATTAATATTAAAATCTTAGTATTCTGGCACAGAAGCAAATGCTCTACAAGCTGTTCATACGGCTGTGACAGAAGTTACTCGCGCAAAGGAACGACAAAAAAAAAACAGACCGCTCTAGATAGGCACAGAATCAGATGGCTGGAAGGGACCTTAAAGGTCTATTTCACATCTCTCCTAACTACAGAGCTGTGTAATTCATACTGCCTCATACAGAAATGCAAAATTAATTTTAAGTTTTCATTTTAAAAGAAATGTTCAACTAACGTACCTGTACATCTGATGATTTTAGCAGCAAGTTTCTCAGGGAAGCATAGTAGTCAGATGGAAGCACACAGTCTTCAGTATAACAGATGTTTAATCGAAGCGACCCCAGGTCATCAGTTTTAGAAGCCTTGTTTCCATTTTCTCTTGGTTGAAGTAAGTACCTGCAAGCAACAGGGAAATTCTGAAGTATTAGATTAACGTTTCATTAATTTAACTGATTCAAAAATAAAGCAAAGTATCAGATTTAATTATTTCAGAATACATAAACAGAGTCTGAAAACTGGCAGGAAGTTTCACGTGAAAAAAACTTGAGCCACACAGGAAAAAAGAAACATTTGATGGATCCTTAGCACATAATGGAAATCATATTGTCGTGAAGGAGAACGTCTGCTTAACAGCATGACTCTTAGGTTCTTTTCCCCAATATCAGCATCAGTACTAATAGTACTAGTATGAGTAGCAGTGACAGTCAGCCGTATTAAAAATACTACTAATTTACATTAAATTATTTTTAAAGTTAATTTAAATCAAACAGGCTTTGATAAGCAGATCATAATCGGGTATAAAGAGCTTTAACACAAGGTAAAACAAGTATATTAGCAGACACAAACATTTCTAGTAATACTGCCAGTGACTTGGACATGAGTCAGGTCAATCAAAAAAGCTAGATAAACACAATACTCTTGTACTAAGCCCATGTGAATATAACCTCTCTTACCAAGTTGTTAACAGAGGTATCTAATGATCTTAACATGGTTATAGAGCTTTCGACCAGTTCAGAGTACTGGAAGAACAAGTCTGTGTTTGAAATACACTGCACAAAAAACAGAAATACTGACACCAACATTTAAAGTTTAGGATCACATCAAAGCACTAAGAACCAGAGTTCAACTGTGGCACATACAGGACCCTTAGAGCCTAAGGTAAGCATGTGGAGTAGACCCAAAATGGCAACTGAACAAGACCTACGTTTCCTATTTGCCCACTTCATTCTTAAATGTTTTCTACATGGGAATGCAAGGGTTGACACCTCTACTTTCTCTGTATTGAAAGGTTCACTGAAAGCAGAATATTCCTGAGATATCCCAACCTGTCGTGCTCATCATTTCCTGCTGCTAAGCATCAGGGGCAATGAAGCTCCTGCTTGCAAGAACTTCAGAAGGGAGGTTGTTGCTACATTGTAAGTAGAGGTCTCCTTTCCCTGAATAGCCTTTCAACTCTTAAACTGCTATGTCTGCTCCCCTGAAAATGACACTGGCTTGGTTCTAGAAGATAACTTTCTGAACCTTCCCAACAGAAAAAAAACAAACCAGCTACACTTCATGATTACTTTTAAATAAATTGCCAGTTATTCTGGAAGTCTGACTTTGGGCTTTAATTACAAGCAACACAATTCTGAGAAGTTTCAGGTTTGCTGGTTAGGCTGAAAAGTATACATAGATCACTGAAATCCAGCAATCTGCCTGAAGGATAGCTACATTCAGCACTCACTCTCTCCACCTGCCCCTCAAGCATATCAACTATTCCATGGGAACAGGCAGATGTAAATTTATTGAGCAGGGGAGAAACTCTCTAGAAAGACATTTTACTTAAGCTAGAAAAGAAGGACATATTTTAATGGTTACTTAGAATAAAACATATCCTCTGCAAGACAGAAGCAAATTCAATTCTGAGCTGTCATTCCTTACCATGCTTGAAAGGAATCATTTCTTAACACCTTGACAGGAACTTTAATTTCTCCTAAAAAGATGTCTTGTACCAGATTTCCATTATTCCATAGGTCAACCCTGAAAATAAAATCACTGCTTAATCTTTTTCTATCCCAGATAAATAAAAATCTTCAATAACTGCCTTACAGCACTAATCCACATGCATGCAGGCAGAAAATGTTAGAAATCTCACTCCATTCTAATTAAACCAAGAAGAATCAAATGAGTGGTGTATTAAACCATCAAGAACAGATCAAAAAACAAACAGTTAAAGTTGGACTCGCAGATCTTGCATGACTAAGTAAAAGTTATATTGGCAACATATGTACTCTAAAGCAGTTTCCACCCCCAAAAATGAGCACATTTCTTCTCAGGTAATTCAAGTGATTTTTCTAACCAATATGTTTACACATCTCTATCTAATGACTAGAATTTGGCACACTGCAATGCCACACCAACACATGCGCTTGATTTTCCAGAGAGCAATCTGTATGCTTACAACCTCAAAAGGAATCACAGACTCCAGACATGCACCTTGTTGTTTTTCTATTACTTCTTACCTCTCTGAAATTTCTGACAGACAGCAGTTGTTAAGAAGAACAAAAAAAATTAACACTAGATTTGTTGGGGCATGACTATTTTTCTAAATATATTTGCATCTATAATGAAATATGCAATTCTAATTAAGATATTCACAAAGCTAACAGTTAAAAATCCACAAATCAAGTTGTTTCTATAATGGTCATTAAAACCAGTCACTAAATTCTTCTTCTGATGCCTGTTCTGATGCTAGCTTTGAAGACTTTCTGTCATTCAACAGACTTGGTGCATGTATGTGCATAAGCACAAGAAAGAAACTAAGTACCGGGTCTCTCAGCATTTCTAACCACATAGCATAAATACAGACAGGCCTGCTTTAAAGGCAGAGGAGCAGAAAATGAGAACATACTTTGAAGAATTCTTTGCATTCTCAAGGAAAATATGCAACACATACATTCCTTTAATAAGCAATGTAAAATCATTAAGAAACTCATAAAAGAGTCTCTCTGTTTTTATTAGAAGGGTCAACTGCACTTGAAACTATAAACTAGAGTCAGGTACTCTGTTATCCTTTGGTACAAGTTCTATTATTAACACTGCCAAAACTGATAAACACTGACAGTAGATCCTCACGCCTCTTTACTCACAGGCACAGGAAACCAGTTTAGGCCGCTAGACAGATAGCCTCCACCACTAGATACAGTCCACCACTAATTACTTAAAAACAAGAAGAAAATAATTTACATGTTAGAAGGATCTTTTCTGTAAGTCTGATCAGTAATCCTTCAGACTTACACTAAAGTAAAACATCTCTTTATTGGCTTGATGATAAGATATTATGATTTATGAATGACAAAATAAATTGCTTTCTAATCCGTGTAATTTACCTGACTTCAAGTTTCTCAATATCTTCCTCTTCCACCTGAAACTGGGACTTCTTGGTGTAACTGCTGGACCTGGTTACCTGCAAGTTAATTTCTCCTATTAACATGTATTTTACTGTTGTACTACATCTGTCAAAAATGAAAGCAAGCCCTGCTGCCAACACTGGTAAATAATTACTGTTCTTTTTAAAAAGGAAAATGTCCAGTTCCCCAAATAGTCTACCTTCTGACAGAAAGCAGCTGAAATATGGATCAAAAAGAATTCATAGCAAAGACTGATGAGGGCTAGCTGATATCTAAGGGATTACTATAAAAAAATTAGGATGAAACAAACCAGCAAGAACTTATTTGGATTCCACGTGAGCACCAAGAAAGCGCTGAAATTAGTTTTGTGATGTTTTAAGGAAACAACAAATAAGAAGTCCACTCCCCTTGCACTACTTATACTACAACTGTAACCTCTTACTTTTAATGTTCCTCATTGCTTCATTCACTACGTTCTTAGTTTAACCTCAATAAATCATAAAGTTATTGGAGTGGTGTGGATAAGATTTTTATCCACATAGCTTACTTTTTAAGAATTACACTCAGTTGAGCAGGTCAACTGAAACACATGTCACATGTACTACTCAGCTGAACAGTACATACTGCGTGCTTTCATGCAAATGTAGTTCTTTTTGGAAAAAAGATGAAAATTCAACCTCAAAATTTGTTTATTACAGCATATCTCATGTAAGACTGAAAAACACTCCTAAGTAACAAAAAAGTTAAAATTTTTCTGAAGTAATAAAGTTTGCCTTTATTTGGTGTAATATCTACACTTTTATTAAAGAAGAAAGTTGGGAGCTTTCAAATTTGAATCTTGAAAGATTTTCAAGGACACTGAACTAAATCTTTAAATGGAGTTCCACAAGGTATGTGACAATTCTCTTCAAATTCCTGATGGCAATCAAATGTACACAGAGTGATTCAAGATAATTAGCTACTTAAGCGTGTTTATTAGGAAGCAATTTTTCACATGGTAGTTGAAGGGAAACGTTATTGCCTGGTAGACTCAGAAATTTAAGTATGTCAATGACCTATATACAACAGGATAGTAAAAGAAAATTTAGGAGTTTTTAGCATTAGGTATATCTTGCTTAAAACTATTTCAAGTGTTTTATAAAACAGATAAACAGGTAGAATACCACACAAAAAGTTACCTCAAAATAAAATGTTTCATTAAACTGAGGATTGCTTGTTTTCTTCTTTACTTTCGTCTTCTTTTGGTCATTCCTGTTCCAATGTGGTAAAATTTTTACCATAGACAACTTAAACACACAATTATAAAAACATTCAATTGTCAAGAAGGACCTATCGGTTTATATTGTAACATTTCTGGTCATTATAGAAATCACTTTTATCAATGAAGAAAGTATTAAAACAACATTTAATAATGTGCACAATATAGTTTGAAAAGTTAAGTATAACTTACACATAGCTGGTAAAACATCAGCAATTTCTAAAGCTTTTCCAACTTAAGTCTGTGGACAATTTATCACAGCTTGCAGGTTACTAACAGAGCCTTCCTCATCTTGTTCAACTGATAATATCTGGTTTTTCCACCCTCTTTTGTTGTGGAAGTACCCAGTACTTCTTTACAGAGAGAGAGGCTTACACCAAGCCACTGAATGCTTTCTTGGGATGGAATCAGTGTTCTGCTAACAGAACAGTTGCTTCTTACTTATTTGTGTTGTACACAATTTATTTTTTTTTTAATTTTACACATTTTATAAGAGAATACAGTCATATTTACTCAGGGGCTAATTAAGTTGCTTTCTAAAATAAACAAATATGACATGTGAGGGGAAAACATACAAGGCAGAAGAAAAAGTGCCCTAGACATCAATTGTTTTCCCAGTCATGACATGAGTCATGTACACAAGACTGGAAAATCTTAACCAGGAACCTCCATCAGATCTGCACATATATTCCTACACCAATGGGGTAATATTTTGTTAGACCAACACTCATCCTGTTCCATCTTTATCGTAAGATTCAAATAGGAATCTATTCTACAATCCCATACAGGAATTTAACAAAAATTATTAAAAGTATAACACAGATACCAAAAGTCCAGTACAAAACCTGAAAAAAAAAAACCATCTAAGTGATAAATAACGCTTTACTAGTATCGTTACAATCCTGAGAGTATGTTAGTAAAGCAGAGTGTAGAGTAACAATGTAATGCACACAGAACTCATTTTAAGATTTTTCTATATTTTAAAGATTTTGCTTAAAACTTTACTTTCTTTTCAAGTTTAAGGTCCAAGTGTTTTAGATTCATTGAATTAAAAGTATAATGTTACCTGGAAGGTCCCACAAGAGATACGGTTGCATAAGGGTCACAATTCTGCCCATTTATAAGAGGCAACCCATGGCACTCCTTTATGCTACAAAGAAAAGACAACCAGATGACAAGTGAAGCAATGTATTTGTCTTAAAAAAATAAAACCCAAACCATTTTTTCTTATGTGTTTTAATTTTAAAATCCTGCTATATCATACACCAATATATACATTGGTTCAATGCAACTTGTGTACATGAAATAGACTGTCACTACAACAGTCTGCATGGTAATACTAGTTAAGTGTTACAGCCAGAGCTAGGGAGATCTGTGAGAACAAAATTCTTGAAATTGCTTTGATAAGACATTCCAGTATCACACATGCACAGACAAATCCTAAGTAAAACGAACTGCTGTGTTATAAGAAACTATAAACTTCATTAACTTCTAAATTTGACTTCTCAAGGCACACAAACTGCTGTCTGGCTTCACCAGCATGGTAGTAACTACACTTGGAAGACAAAAATGGATCTACATATTTTGTGTCAACTAAAATATGCTGAGTAAGCTGCAAAATGCCAAGTCATATCCTGAAATGTTATTTGAAATTAAGCATCCAAACCTGTTAATGTATAGTCCTAGCATATCTGGGTTCCATCCATACTACTGAGCCAAAAAATAAACCAGTTCAACTTTAAAATAATGTTTAAAATTTTTCAATTTGTTACCACAATAGTGCATGACCAGGGTAAACTCTTATAAAAACAGTTTTCTTCCATACTTCATTCAGTTAGGTGTAAGGTAGTTTTCAGCAGGTACAGAGGCACATTATTTACCACTCCCGATGCAAAAGAGATGGCACTGTTAGTAAGTAACGTTTATGTGGGCACAAACATTTTCTGGACCTTTTCTGAAGGCTTGCAATCTTTCTGAATCATTGCAGCAGCAACGCTATTAGAAGGGTCAGCAAGCCTTCAGATGCTGCCCATATATGAGTCTTAACTAAAATAATGAAAGCAAAGCAAAAAAGTCTGTAAATTTAGAGCAGTAATCACATTTTGTAGTAAAACGGTGCTCTGATGTAGACACACATACTGCAGTATATATGAAGTCATAAGAATCACAGAATGGTAAGGACTGGAAAGGACCTCTAGAGTCCATCTAATCCAACCCCCTTGCCAAATCAGGTTTACCTAGGGCAGGATGCACAGGAACGCAACCAGGCAAGTTTTGAATGTCTCCAGAGAAGGAGATTCTATAACCCATCTGGGTAGCCTATTCCAGTGTTCTGTAATTCTCAAAAATGAAGTTTTTACTTATGTTCAGATGCACCTGTTGCACCTTGCCCTTTTGCAGGGCACCAGTTAAAAGAGTCTCGCCCTATCCTGTAATTATTAAGTTTAGAAATATTCAGCATATTATAAAATTTCATAAACAAGTAAGACACAAATGAGCTCTGTATATTTCTGTACAATCTACTTAAAATAACCTATTTTTAAATAATACATTGCAGAAATTTAACTAAATTAACAGAAGTTATTTTTGGTGGCAATATCTAGGCAGTTTGAATAAGACCCAGAAGCTATGTAACAAGGAGAAAACAGACATTTCTGCTCCAAGTTCATGTAAATAATCAGGTTGATGTTCTTATACTGTGATGTGAAATGTTAGGTTGTGCAGATCCAAGCTAAAGCTACATAGCAGCAACAGTAGTTACACACAGTCATTAAATAAGTGCTTTCTGAACAGTACTAAACTAGTGTTAAAGAATAACAAGAGTTGCAAACACTCACAACATGCACTAACAGTTCTGTGCTGGCCCTCCTCTCTGGAGCATGCACCCTTACAGACCAGATGGTGTTTTCCTCACACTCAGCCAGTTCAAAGAACGTTTACTGCTGAACCACTGCACTTTTCTTCCCATTTTCAAGCATGCTCCCTTCAGCATTTCAACAATTCCTGAATCACAATGAACCCTACAGTGATTACAAACCCCCTATTTAAACAGGCATTTGAAACATCCAGTTGTTCCATAAGCATTACTTGATTCCTCCCACAAAACACTTGTGACAGAAGAGTGGTGACAAAATTAAACCACCTAGACTTTTCAGCCATTAAGGTTATCTAATTTGAGACACTCAGGACTCAATTCTGCCAAGCCTATCAGGCATTTTGTAGCACTAAACATTCTGTGTCTGCAGTTCCCAAAGATTTTTTTGTTTCAGGTATGAGTGCTGAGTATGTATTGCAGGAATCTCATAAGATGGGTTCATTCTTAAGAGTGGATTCAGTTGCAGAGGTCACGCCTCCCAGTAGTCTCACCAGATGCCTTTGAGATAATCAAGTTGGCCTTTGCCCCAGTTCTGAAAATTATTATTACTTCATTTCTATCCATTGACTGCCCATTTCCCATTTCTGTTGCCAGCAAGGAAGGTCTACCTAGCTTACACAGCCCACTCTGTTCCAAAATCCTCAAAATCAAACAATAAATACCCCAGTCTTACTGACCACCAATTCCTAATATTCTCAAATCATTCCTTTTCATACCATCAAGCTCAAGAATTTGTTCCAAGTTAAGTTCATTCCTCCCCTCTATCTCTAAGCCAGCCAGTCACAACCATCCCTTAACTCTCCAGTTACTGCCTAAAGTTTTTCACATTCTCTGACAACAAAACCAAGTCAATTAAACTGCACTGAAATGCGGATCCTTCTCTTGCATCCATCACCTATAGCAAATCTGTTAACTAACCTTGCAGAGTGGTTTGAAGCCAGTTTTCAAGCAGTTTGGCAACCTGAAATTACCTAGTCACAGAAGATCATAGAATAGAATCATAGAATCATCATGGCTGGAAAGGACCTCCACAGTCATCGAGTCCAGCCCTTTCTCCTAGTCCCTAACTGCTAGACCATATCCCCAAGCGCCACATCCACCCGTTCCTTAAACACCTCCAGGGTTGGTGACATCACCACCTCCCTGGGCAATCCATTCCAGCAACTAACCACCCTCTCAGTGAAGAATTTCCTTCTAAAATCCAGTCTAAACCTTCCCTGACGCAACTTGAGACCATTTCCCCTCGTCCTATCATCACCAATTGGGGAGAANCTTGGCCTTGTTAAACCTCACACAACTGAGCTCAGCCCATCGCTCCAGCCTGTCCAGATCCCGCTGCAGAGCCTCCCTACCCTCCAGCGGATCGACACTCGTGCTCAGTTTTGTGTCATCCGCAAATTTACTGAGGGTGCACTCGATCCCCTCATCCAAATCATTGATAAAGATATTAAACAAGACCGGTCCCAAAACTGAGCTTTGAGGGACACTGCTTGTCACAAGCTTCAAAGGCAGTGCAAGGCAATGAGCCACTAAGAGCAGGAAACAATTTCTTGTCAATGCTATCAAACTGGATTGTTACTCCCTAGAGACTGACCACACAAGACTGAATTACTGCAGATAGTTCTAACCTACTAAATAAATACCTTCCAGTAAACATACTTAAAATATTCTTAACATGTTTAAGTGGCTCAATGAGAGTAGGCTTAACAGAAATTGAAAAATGCAACCTCGATAAATTTACCAGCTAGCAAACATCACAATATTGTCTTTTCCCAAAGCATCTATCTGGTGAAGTGCTAGAACTGCAATATTCCACAACATGGAAAAAACCCAAAAAATCCCCTCCACCAAAACCAATAGCAAAAACCCAAACACGGTCACCAACTAGAAAAAAAAAATAACAGTAACTATATATTTGTATTCTGACAACCAAAATAAATGTATTTCCACCATATGGTAAAGATTTCAGCTTTGATAAATCATTCTCTCTATCTAGGTTGGTACAGGCAATTTTCATTCAAAAGACATAAATGCAAACAGCTTGTACAAGCAGAGAGGAACTTTTATTTTACATTTTAAAATACTACACCTTAAGTCTAATAATGCAACAGCTAACAGAACAAACTTCTTTTCTGAAACTACTGATCAGCTACAATAGAGCGAAACTGAAAGAGATCTTTCAGTTTGCATTAGTTGTTGCTTCATACGCCAGCAGTTTGATCTGCAAGAGACGCTTCATACAAGAAATACAAACCTTTTAGGTACAACTGGCACATGTTCAGTTGACTAGTTGGAAGGAAGCCCACAATAAATCCCCTCAATGACTGAGGGACTCTACCTCCCCCGCTTTAAAGTACAGACATGAAATAACTGCAGATATTAGCACTTGTAAACTTAATAAAAATTATGTTGTCTAGAACAACATCATGAAAGCAGCTAAATACAACAGTAACAAACTGGTGGGTCAATTTAAGATAACATAGAATCATAAAGTAATAGGGGTTTGAAGGGACCTTTGGAGATCACCTAGTTCAATCCCCTTGCTAAAGCAGAAACCCATAGGGTAGATCACACAGGAAGGTGTCCAGGGAGCTTTTAAAAGTCTCCAGAGAGAGAGTCCACAACCTCTCTGTGTTCCAGACTGTTCCAGTGCTCCATCACCCTCACTGTAAAGAAGCTTCTCCTCATGCTGAGGTAGAATTTCCTAAATGTAAATTTATGTAGAGAAGTGCAACAAAATCTGCAGCTGCAATAAGCAATTTTTGGGCTTTCAAGCATTTGCACTGTAAATACATAAGACTTTCAAAGTTGAAGTCGTGTTAAACACATTGAAGGAAAGCGCTACCATCCAATAGCCTAACTTGGCAAGAAACCATTCAAGCATCTTCTGTGTCAACAGCAACAAGTATGGAAATAATGGTTAAGCTTAATTTTCACAGACTCCAAAAACTTCAAGCCTGTATTTTTGAAATGTTCTACTATTGTGGTTTTCAAACATTTCAAACCATTGTGATTTTGAAAAACAGCTCACACCAAGACAGCAGTTTATCTTTTTCCCCTCTTCATTCACACATTAGAAAAGGAAATAACTAGTACTGGACCAAAAAAAAAATTCAGAAGCAGTCTGTGGGTTTATCTATATGAAATTTCGTATCTATACGAAATTTGACAGCAAGTTTCTAATTAATTAAAGAAATTGCACGTGAAACCAGAGCTTAGTCCGCTGTGAGGGGCCCTTCATCAAAGCAAGATTAACTTTATGTTTGTATTTCAGAAAAAACGTAAGAGCTTTATTTATTGAGAAGCAACTGCAAGCCTTCTGAAAGACCCACGTTTAGAAAACAGGCCTCCATTTTTATCTCCTGCTCTGCCCCCTGCCCACCCCCCACCAACTAGTCTGGATCAGTCAGTTGCAGTGCATCTTGTGCAACAACTGACCACCCCTTCACCATATGTAGCAACGTATATTTCTAAAAGCACGTGTTCTTCTCTCATCAATCTCCCGTTACGAAAAGTTGTTTTTTCCATATATTTTCTCAGGTTTTCTGTCAGCTCTCCATGCTTTAAGACCAAAAGGGTCTCAAAATTGCCCTCATATCCACTTCTGTAACACTAAATCCAGTAAGCAGTCTTATTTTTCATACTCCCACCAAGTACATCCAAAAATATACTTATGCCCAACATATTACTCACATACCCAGTTATTTCAAGGCTATCAGCAAGTGTGGTAACAACTAAAGATTTTTTTGTTAAAAGAACTCTAGCGCATTTCATAATCTCAGATGAAGACAGTAACCACAAAAACACCCTGGCTTCCTTTCTGATCAGTTATCTCAATTACAAAAAGATCCTAACAGAGGGCACAGTGAGTAACCCACTTCCTACTTAAAACTGCAATCTGCAACAATGGCTTTCTATAGCAACTTTTCTTCATTATAGACAAAATCAATAGATTTTAAAAATAATTTGTAAAAATTAACTTCTACTAAAATGCATGAATATATTAAAAAAAAAAAGTTACAAAATCGTAACATCTACCCCAAAGTTAAGTTGGGAATAAAATACAAAGTCAAAAAGCTCCAGTCAGCTTTTGGCAGTGAACAGTCAATGTGAGAAAAGTTGTTCTAATTTTGCCTTCTGCTGCAAACAGAACAGAAAAATAAGAACAATAGGATTCCCAATGAACTAAGGCAGCACAAGTAGAAATACATTCAGAATTACATTTAAGCTACATATTGCAGTACAGCAATATCACATATTTCCATACCTGAATAATCAGCCTGCAACAGCCACTAAAGCTTTTTACTGGCTTAGTCCTATCACAGAACTAGCTTCCCTTTTCATACCAAGTAAGTAACAGAAAAGCAAAGAGATTAATTTTGCTAGGTCTTGCTCCAATTCAACTGTTCATCTTGATTTAGATAGCTAAGACAGAAAAACTGTAATTTAAACTTCACAATGAAAAGACATTAACAAAATTGACAGTGTAATGGTCTCCCACTATTCCCCGAAGCTGATCTGACCATGAAGTCACTGAGTCAAACTGCAGACTGCACCCCATTTCCTTTCACAGTTTCAGAATACAACCCATTCTTTTATGCTAAATTTTCAGAGATGATGCAAAAAATCCACTACAAGCCCACCCCCCTTGCCAACCTCACTCTCTAAATAAGTTAATGAAGGATGTGGAAAGAAAAAGTAAAGCATCTTACTACCTGTACAGTTTTTAATCATAATTTTCCTTTAATCTGTGTAACCACCTTGCCTGTACTTCGCATAGCCTATTCCACAACCTGTTAGGAGACAAGTGCGGAAAAGCCTTTATTTCTTTCTGGAACACTAAGAATACTAAACAGCCTTGTTCTCTTGAACCTTATTCATGGCAAGAATGGAAATTATAGTCATAGATAACACTGTAAATCTAATTGTGTCTCTGCAAGTCATTGGCTTCCACTGACCTTTTCAACAAAAGCATTTAGTCAAGTAACACAGAGGCCATAGAATCCTTTCAAAATAAAGGACAGGATTAGTTTCCAGAGAGAACTAGAATACATGCTCTTATCAGACAAGCTTTTTATGAGCATTATCAAGCATTTTCATATAGTTGTATTTGCATTAGCTCCTTAACAATTTCTGGCTTCAGTACATGTGAATTTTGGTCTTTTGTGGCTAACTTCTGTAACCTGTACATTCAGCCTTCCAAAGCCATTAAGTAGGATAATTCTCAAACAGAACGCTAAGTGAAAAAACACATTCTGGTTAATGTCTCAGCCCATGCTGTTTCTTTAATATGGGTGAAATTTGTCTTTTTTTGAAATAACATATACCAAAAACTTACTGCTTCTATGAGCCTTTTTAACATGCTGTAATGCCTTTAATATTTAAAATGAAGTCAGTAATGAAAACTACTTCAGCTGTTGCTAAGAAATATAAGCGAAATGTGGCACTCTTGCTGCTTCAGAAAGGTAATTCCCTTACATTTGTTTTTCTACTCTGTTATCACAGTTAAAGTAATTCTGAAGCAAAACTAAAAACTAATTTTCCCATGCCAAACCAAAACATTACTACTGTTGTACACTGTTCCCAAACCACTGCTGGTAGCTCAATTCTGTCAGCAGAAACAATACTGCAAGTTCTGGCTGTCAGATGCAGTTGCCACTTCTTCCTTTCTCACCATGCCCAACTGGAATTAGAAGACACTGAAGCAGCAATATCAGATAGCCCTACTGAGTGTTAATAAAAATTAATGTTCTGAGAGCAACAGAGACAAGCAGTTGTGAAAAACCTCAGCAGGAGCTTCCTAAGCATATAATCTTTCCCTCAGCAAGGTAGGCTCCAAGAAAGTCATATAAAGAGAAAAATATTATTGGTATCAGGATGTGCAGAAATTCAGAAGAAAAACAAATTGCATAAATTTCCAATAAGCAACTAAATATTCAACGTTTAAGCTATTTTCTTACTGTACTACTAGTTGCTGGCACACAGATCCATTATCTGTTATCAGTTCATTCAGTTTTAATTCAAGGTGAACTTTTCCCTGAAAAAAAGAATCAAGAGAGAAACAGAAATAGCTTTTAAAGCTTTTATTTTAAAAATAGCAATTAGGAAAATATTGTTTACAGTTAGACGTTATTTAAGGTTAATTCTAATATATGCAGTTAAATAAAGAATCTACTCTGAAGCATGTATGCATATACCCTCAACTGCAAAGGGTACATTAGTTGGTCAAGCCTCTTCAGATTTAACACACACACAATAAAAATACTATTTCTGGCAGGCATGAAGAAGTACCAAGAGCAAAACCCCTGCTCAGCCTTTTTGTGCTAATCTCAGGATGAACCATTGAATTGACAGTGAATTTTTGAGCATTTCAGAAGAAAGTTCAAAAATTATCTGAAGGCAGTTACGTATATTTAGAAAATTAGAAATGTATGCAATACCTATAAACCAGCAACATGTACTATCAAACTGTGAAATACTGTCCAACCTGTCAGACTGAATATCATTTAGAAATTTATTATGCATTGCAGTGTAGCTTTCAACTGGTGACAATGACTGCTAAAACCGACTTCCCTTTTCTGATATAGTAGAATGCATTAAGAATCTATAAATCATGGCAGAGCATACATTAACTCCAGAACTCAGCAAGGGCCAGCCTACTCTACTCTTTTAATAAAAGGCTCCAAAAACACCAAACCATGCAACCTTCTTGGGATGACTACAACTTGGTATGATAACCTTGTTCCAAACATCTACTGCCTGAACAATACTGCTACTCCCTTTGGTGCCTCAGTATTTGCACAAGCTTTCACATCTAAGATAACCAGACACTGACACTTACGTCTCTCTCCTTATCTGTGCTCTCCTTAGTATTTATGGAATTTGTCTATTTGATAAAGGGAACATCAGATGATACTCATATGTCAATAATTCTTAGGGAAGGGACCTTGAAGGTAATTTTAAAGTGAAGCAAGGGAAGTGACCTAGAAACCCAGTTTGTCATACCACATTCAAACTGAAGTAAAACTCTTAGCTGTCCCTGTGCACATTGCTATAGCACTTAGGTTTTGACATAAAGCTAAAATGCTTGTATTGTAAATCTCTCAGGGCAAGGGCTGTTTCTCTCTCTGTATGTCATGTGAGATGAGAAGTGAAATTTCTTTTATAAGCAAGCTGTAAACTTGAACTATTTTAGGATACTTGCCAAATGTTTTCGAGACTATTACTACATGGATTAGAACACAGGTACATAAGGATAAAAACATGATACTGAGAAGTATGCCAACAGCCTTGTAAGGCAAAGTTTCTGAATGACAAAAAGGCATTAGTAGCATTTATTGTAATATCTCACTTTACTAGGTTTGGTAGGTAAACTTTGTGAATAGCCTGAAAATCTTCCTTTTGCTTTTAAAAAACAATAAAAACAAATCATGTCTTCTACACTCATTAGTAAGATTACAATAACAAGTTTACTGCTCCTGAAAACTATGTTTGTTTAAAACACAGTGCCATGATGCCCTACTACTGTACATGACTATAAGTAAATACTTCCCTGATGGGTATAGAGAGTTTCTGCACATTTTTGTTTTGTTTGCAGAGAGGAGCTGCAATGGTTTCCTAAAGTGGTTAATCTGCAGATCTACAGGTTGAACAGTTTTGATTTAGTTCAAAATACAAAAAGAAATCAGACATTCTTATACAATAACTAAGCAGCACACTCTAGGTGAATGCATTTTTAATCTGTAGATGTCAGGGCTGTTACAAGGCATGTAGGTACCATTTTCAATTTATTCATCAATTAATAATCAAGTTTCAGATACTAGAAAAAAATGGAGCTGTTGATCACATGGCAAAGATTCATGCAGCAGCAAAAAAGACAAAAGCAAACCACCGACCTAAACTACAGAACTAGAAGTTTCAAACTGAAAGAGGGCAGATTTACTTTAGATATTAGGAAGAAATTCTTTACTGTCAGGGTGGTAAGATACTGGAACAGGCTGCCCTGAGAAGTTGTGGATATGTAAAAAATTGCTAAATTCCATTACAGTATTAGAGTGGACTATGATAAATTAATTTTCAAAAGGATTTAACATCCTCACAGAAAGTAATCTTTCTTTCATTCCATAAATTTTTCTGACACATAAAACACATCAAGCATGACAATATTTAAGTCAAAGCAGAAACTGACTTTCAGTTTATAACTGGAAAGAACTTTCTAGAGTATTCAGAGTGATGAGGTGAAAGAACTGAAGGAGACAACTTGCAGTTGGACTTGATCTGTATTTCTCTTCCAACTACACCATTCCATTCTATCTGAATGAGGACTGATTTTCAACAGAAAAGAGAAAGTGGCATTCAGATGTTTCGATCGTCAGTTTTCATGTAAAGCATATACGCTCCTGTATACCCAATAGCTGCATGTTAAACTGATGGCTCATAGATGATTCAGCAGGAAAGTATGGGTTTTCTGAGAATTCTCTGCACATACACCTCTTGTAAAAGTGGACAGGATTTTCTATTACCCAGAGGGACTTTTAGGTTGCTAGAAAAATATACACACTGCCAAGTTTAAGACTTTCGATTAAAAGCTAATAAATTGTTTATCTGAGTAACAAGGCTAACAGATTTCTCAAGAATACGGTCAATACTATTCTGTTTTTCTCCTCAAGAAAGGAAGTTTGTTACAATTTTGTTATTTTTATGTATTACTAAAACAATCCTGTCAGAATTTTCACCACAGACTAAAGCACAAGGCTCCAGGTATTTGGTACTGAATGCATAAAGTATTTTAAAATACGGATAATTATCACAGCACAAGTACCTCCAGTTTTGGAGAATTTAATCATTTTGTGTCACATAATTAGTCATCATTTCATATAACACAAAAACTGATTAAAAAAAATATTCTGTTTCCTAAACAAGTTACTTCAGGATATATCTTCTCTTGCTAAGATTTTAGACATCAAAATACCGTTAAGACATTTCCCTAACAGTTGCCTCATTTTCTGCCAATTTCAAGTACACTGACAAACAACACAGTTCAAAACTGCAGCAAATGCATTATTCTCTAACCAAAGCTGAATTAATGCGACATATGCTAACCTCCATCTCCTACAGCTCAACATAAACATCTATCTTTACATGTACTTATAATTTCAAAGTTACCTGAACCTCTGAATTAGAATCAACAGGTTGAAGCATAAACCAGTTCTCTTTTCCTGTGTAGTTGTATAAATCTTCTTTTTTGATTGACACCTTTCCTGCAGGAATGGGGCAGGCAGAGATAAGAACAAATATGACTTTCACCTCAACAGGACGAGTATTTAAATATATTTGAACTTTGTTTTCTATTTAAACTATCTTTCAATTTTAAGCTTAACAATACTGTATTAAAACTGTACAGAAACAAGGAACATGAAGTATAAACAAAGCACATAAACCGTTTATACAGAAGTCAAATAACACAGTAACAGTGTTGAAGAATGTTCAACACTGGAATAGGAAATGGAAAGTTGATGCCTTTTACTCTTCTAATTGCTGTTTACAAAGCTATTATTGTATCAAATCAGCTGGCATCCTGGTGCAAATTATTTCCTTCCTCACTTTAAGTGGTGTGAAGCTCTTGTCCACAAGATACTTAAGAGCTTTATAGCAATTCTATCCAAAAAGCAGCTGCAATAGTGTTATTATACAGACAGGGAAAAAATGTGATATCCACCACCCCCTATAACTTCATCTAAGCTACATAAAGCATTTTGCTGCAACTTACAAGTCACTAAATTGGCCATAATTGAGGAGTTACTTCACAATTCATCCTTTAAAGACTCAAAGGTAGTGATAATTATTCAATATTCAAAGAAACAGCGCAGGGAAATAAATACACAGAATATAAAAAAAGCATGATAATAATATGTAACTTCCTACTAGTCTAAAAAATAAACACTTGAACATAATAGAACAAAGCAAGGCAACAAATTCCTGCTTTTCAAACATCTAGTTTAAGTGCTCTATATACTGTTTTAAAAATGCATCCCTTTAGTAATTGTATCCTTATTACTACAGATGATACTGAAAATTGGCTATTTTGCAAGATACAGGCATTACACCAAACCTTACCTATACGTAGCTCTTTCTGTAAAACACTTTTATCATAAACATAGAAGGACAACCACTGGAACGTTCTTGGAATCTCAAAGTAAAACTCTTCCCCAAAATAAGGGCTGAAAATAAAGATTGAAAGTTGAAACAGAAAAACATTTTATGTAATTTACATAGAAAACAATGTTCCATTTTTACTGTAGTCTCAGGCCTTGGCCTTTAGCACTATCCACACCTATACTCAGAGGCATCGCAATAGTTTTGTTACAAGAACATAAAATAACACTGAATGTATAAACCTCATAAGGCTGCCTTACATTGTGTTTGAAAAATTAAACACAGAAAACACACAGAGAAAGTGTAGCCTCCTCTGCAATTTCAATTCTATTTTTCTATCTTGATATTATTCTAGTTGGTTCTCTATCTACCCCATATTACTTCCTGAAACACTCTCAGGTTTTACATCTCTCTTTTTTCATTCAGTATGCTGTTACATTAAAATACAATTTATTAATTAATTCACTAATAGACATTTGTTTCATTATGTCTGCATCAGATTTGATGCTTGAAGATTCAGACCTGTGAAAAGAAGTTGTAGGCATTAACAACTACAAAACAGTGAAAAACAGATTATTTTTCACAAATATAGATATTCTCCTGCACACTGATGGGGTCACCACATTTCTTCATCTAATGCAGTCCCACGTATACATGGAGTTCACCGTACTTCACACTGCCATTTGCAGAGCACTACCTAAAAACACTCTGGGTTCCGCTACGGTAGACCTATGTTACACAGTGTGTTGGTACCTTCACACAAGGAATTCGTGCTTCCATTAAACTCAAAAGAGTGGTTACTGATGCAAACATAGCCTCTACTTTCTACAGAAAAGTACTGTCACAACAGTTATGCCAAATCTAGAAACGAACTTCAGGTAAACACCTTTGTGACACCACATTGCTGCAAAACCTTATTAAACTAATACAAAGATGCTTCTGTTTGGATCAACTACTTCTTAGTATCACCCATCTAGAAGGATACCAGGGAAAATACTATCCCTATTCTGTTCCCTCTAAAATAATCACAGAAAAATGGCCATATGCTTTAGGACCAGTAGCTCATTAAAACAAAGAGATAATGACTGATTTAAAAGATCGGGAAAAAAATCACAGGTGAACAATCTGGCATTCTGTATTTCTAGAACTCATTTTTAGAAAAATACAGCTTTAACTAGAGACAGTAATTTTGAATAATTTCACAAATGAAAATCTAACTTTTGTTCAAGCATTGCCCTTTTACCATAGGCTTCAAAGCAGACAAATCAGTATTAGACTTTGCACTACACTGACAAATAATGTGAGAACCTTCATTTGAAAAAACTTGCTTGTGGTTTTTCAGCACCCAACCTTTTTTTCTTTTTCAGATTTGATTTTGAGAGCTAGCCACTTCTTGTCAGCACCACCTCTAAAGGAGTGAATTCACACGCATTACCTTTACAAGCCCAAGTAGAAGGGTTGAATGGAGGGAAGAGCAAGTCTATGGCAGAAGGCAAGCATCCCCGCCGCCTGCCCCACCTCCTCAAGTGTCACTGAGAAATAGGTATGAGCCCCTCCTGGAAAACAGTCAAGTCTAACAGGGACATAGATGACAGGCAACCTATTCCAGAGGTCTTACTACAATTGCAAAAAATCGGATGAGTCTTCCAGTAATATGCCCAGGGGATTTGTGGAGTCTCCTTCTCTGGAGACTTACAAAACCTGCCTGGACTTGGTCTAGGTGATCCTGCTGTGGTGAGGGGATTGAACTGGATGATCTTTCAAGGTCACCTGCAATCCCTAATGTTCTGTGATTCTGTGTCAACCTCCTCCACAAAGAAGAAGAAGATAAGCTTATTGGAGACTCGCTTTTGAAGGGAACTGAGGGCCCAATATGCAGAGTTGACTCTCATCATAGGGAAGTCTGCAGTTTAACTGGAGCCTAAATCAGGGATATCAGCAGGATACCTCCTAACTTGGTAACATCAACTATTACCCACTACTGATCTTCCATAGAGGTGGAGAAGTTGCATTTAATAGCCTGAGGAGAATGAGGAAAGACTTCAAGGACTTCTGATGGTTGGTTGAAAGAGTCTGGGGCGCAAATCACACTCTCTTCATTACTTGCATTTTCAGGTGAGGACATGGGCTGGAATAGAAGGATTCAGGTCATAAATGCCTGCCTACGAGATTGGTGCTACAGGCAGGGCTTTGGCTTCTTTGATAATGGCTGGCTTTATTAAGACACCAGACCTGACACATACACATGGGAAAGATTTATCTCAGAAGGGAAAAAGAGTTCTGTGACAGGAATTGGCAGGGCTCATTCAAAGGGCTTTAAACTAGATTTGAAGTTTAAAGCCCTCTGAATGAGGTCTATAAACTAGATTGAAGCGGGGGGTGTGAGTACCAGTGGGGCAGCGCTCTGATACTGAGGAAGATCACAAGGCCTCCCACCATCCTGGGTGAAACTGCAGTGCTTAGCTTGCTCTATGAAATGCCTGTACACGAATGCATGCAGCATGGGGAACAAGAAGACGGAGTTACAAATCTGTGTCCAGTCAGTTGATTATGATTTGGTGGAAATTACAGAGACCTGGTGGGACAGCTCACATGACTGGAATGTGGTCATGGATGGCCATGTCCTTTCCAGGAGAGACAGGTCAGCAAGGCAAGATGGTAGAGTAGCTCTTTATGTGAATGAGCAACACGAATGTATTCAGTTTTGTTCACGGGCAGATGAACAGAGTGTTGAGAGTTTGTGGGTGCAGATTAATGGGGAGGCTGGCATGGATGACACTGTCACTGGTGTCTAGTACCACCAGATCAGGATAAGGAAGTTGATGTGGCCTTCTACAGGCAGCTGACAACAGCTTGATTCTCATGTAGGATTTTAACTACCCTGATATTTGCTGGAAGACCCACTCAGCCAGCCATCCACAGTCCAGGAGGTTCCTCCAGTGCATTAGTGACAATTTCCTGATGCAAATGGTGAAGGAGCACTGCTGGATCTTGTACTCATCAACAAGGAGGGTCTGGCTGAAGCAGTGAAAGTTGAGGACAGCCCTGGTTGCAGTGACCATGAGATGGTGGAGTTCAGGATCTCATATGGCAGGAACAGAATACCGAGCAGAATCACAATCCTAGATTTCAGTAGGACCAACTTCGGCCACTTCAAGAAACTGCTAGGGGAAATCTCATGGAACAGGGTACTGGCAGGTAAAGGGCCCAACAATAGTTGGTTAACATTCAAAGACAACTTCTTTGAAGCCCAAGATCAGAGCATTCCAACAGGTGGGAAGCCAAGGAAGGGAGCCAGAAGACCTGCGTGCTTAAACTCAAAAGGAGTTTCTGGGCAAACTCAAGAGGAAGAATAAAGTCTATAGCTCATCGAAGAAGGGGATGGCCACTTGGGATGATTATAAGGCTCTAGTCAGAGGATGTAGGGAAGCAACTAGAAAAGCAAGGCCTCCTTTGAATTAAACCTTGCAAGAGAGATCAAGGGCAACAAAAAGGTCTTCTTCAAATACACTGCAGGTAAAACTAAAACCAGAGGCAACGCAGTCGCCTGCTGAATGAGGTGGGTGCCCTGAAGACAGAGGATACAGAGAAAGCAGAGATATTCAACACTTTCTTTGCCTCTGTCTATTCTTCTGGGGGCTGTCCTGATACCAAGCCCCAGACTGCTGAGGCTCCAAAGGAAGTTGAGACAAAAGAGGAGTTTGCCCTGTTTGATGAGGACTGTGTTACAGATCAGTTAAGCAAACTGGATGTGCATATATCCATGGGCATGGATGGGATGCACCTGCGAGTCCTAAGGGAGACAGCAGAAGTCATTGCTAGGCCACTCTCCATCATCTTTGCTAAGTCGTGGAGATCAGGAGAGGTGACCGGAGGATAGCAAATGTCACTCCAATCTTCAAAAATGGTAAGAAGGAGGACCCAGGTAACTATAGACCAGTCAGCCTAACCTCCATCCACGGAAAGGTGATAGAACAATTTATCCTTGACTGTGTCTCTAGCCATGTAAAGGACAAGACAGTCATCAGGGACTATCTGAAAGACTTTTATGTGGGCATTACCAGGTGGATAGATGATGGCAAAGCAGTGGATGTGGTCTATCTTGACTTCAGTAAGGCATTTGACACAATCTGCCACAGCATCCTCACAGCAACTGAGGCAGTGCGGTCTGGACAATCGGGTAGTGAGGTGGATCGTGAACTGGCTACAGGATAGAAGCCAGAGAGTAGTGGTCAATGGGACAGAGATGTGTATCTAGTGGAGTTCCCAAGGGGTTGGTAGTGGGACCAGTACTATTCAATCCATTCACTAATGACTCGGATGATGGATTAGAGAGCACTGTCAGCAAGTTTACTGATGACACAATGCTGGGAAGAGTGGCCGACACCTCAGCAGGCTGTGCTGCCATTCAGCAGAAACTAGACAGGCTGGAAAGCTGGGCTGAGAAATTTAATGAATGATAATAAGGGCAAGTGTAGAGTCTTGCATCTGGGCAAGAACAACCCCATGGACCAGTATAGATTGGGGACTGACCTGTTGGAGAGCAGTGTAGGAGAAAGGGACGTGCAAGTCCTGGTGGACAGCAGGATGACTATGAGCTAGCAGTATGCCCTTGCAGCCAGGAAGGCAAATGGCATTCTGATCCATGGGGTGGACCAGAAAGGGGATGGTTGGCAGATCAAGAGAGGTTCTCCTGCCCCTCTACTATGCCCTGGTGAGACCGCCTCTGGAATACTGTGTCCATTCCTGGGCTACTCACACAGAACTGCTGAAGGAAGTGCACAGCCATAAAGATGATGAAGGAAGTGGAACTCCCTCATGAGGAAAGGCTGAGGGAGCTGGGTCTCTTGAGCTTGAAGAAAAAGAGACTGAGGGGTGACCTCGTTAATGTTCATAAATATGTGAAGGGTGAGTGTCAGGAGGATGGAGCTGGGCTCTTCTCAGTGTCTTCTAATGATAGAACAATAGGCAGTGGATGTAAGCTGGAACACAGCAGGTTCCACGTAAATATGAGAAGAAACTTCTTCATGGTGAGGGTGGCTGAGCACTAGAAAGGGCTGTCCCAGGAGGTTGTGGAATCTCCTTCTCTGGAGACTTTTAAAACCCACCTAGAATATGTTCCTTTGTGACTTAATCTACATGATCCTGCTGTTGCAGGGGGGTTGGACTGGATGACATTTTGAAGTCCCTTCCAATCCCTAATGTTTTGTGATTCTGTGATTCAGCAGCAGTGCAGCTGTATGCAGCCTCAAATTTCCTTATTACCTTGGCTTCTCATCTTAATTCCCCTGATGTAGCAATTCAGACCAAAAAAACCAACCCAACAACTTGTTTTAAACTTGGGTCAATTTCATTATATGGTTTCCTATCAGCTATGCAGTTAATAGTTCCACCAGTACAAAGAGATATTACAGCAAAGAGCAAACAGTGGGTGAACTAGCTGGCACTGGCAGCAATGAAAACTACTCCTAACTCAGCTTCAGCCAGCCAGACACTCTAAGGAGAACTTTAGACTACAATGCAGAATACCAACTTCTGCATATTACTAAGTCCCTGTTCTTGCCAGATCTATATCTCTCTATTAATACGATTATAAACATATAATTACTCTGAGATTGAAACTTTTAGTAAAAATTTCTAAACCATTATATTGACCTCAACACTACAGGAAGTCTCAGATTTGGTAATAACAAGCAGTCAAAAACTAAAGGGTAATGTCTTGTTTTACTCTCACCTAGATTAACACCACTGCTGTATGAAACAGTACTTGTTTATTCTTTAGCAAAGTAGCAGGCACAGAGAGAAAACTTAGGGTGGAAAATAAAAAGAATTACTGAAGAATTACTTAGATGCATACAGAACCAGCTGAAGGAGTACAACAGGTTATAGCAATGAGAAATAATTAAAATGGCAAACAGTCAACCTGTTCCTCATGGATTAAGGCAGTTTTGCATCAAAGCCACAAAATGAAAGTGCTAGACTTAAATATAAAATTAGAAAACGGTGCTAATTCAAAGGAAGACTAGACTATCATACAGGTAGAACTGGATTACAGTAATACAGGAGACGAAGTTTAAATGTGTGACAAACGTCTGCTCTTTTCTCCCTTGATACAGGAACACAGGAGGTTCCACATAAATATGAGAAGGAACCTCTTCACAGTGGGAATCATGGAGCACTGGAACAGGCCGCCCAGGGAGGTTGTGGAGTCTCCTTCACTGGAGATGTTTAAGACCAGCCTGGATGTGTTCCTGTGCGACTTGATCTACGTGATCCTGCTGTGTCAGGGGGATTGGACTAGATGATCTTTCGAGGTCCCTTCTAATCCCTAATGATTCTATGATTAAGCTGGCAGCTTAATAGCAGAAAAAAAACCAATGCCCCTAGATGATACAGCATCAAGCCATGTGCAATCACACAAAGTTCAGTTTGAAAAAGATTCTGAATTTAGTTTAAATTTTAAAAAAGTCAACACAGGCCACAACCCCATACCAATTCCTCCCATTTGACCATAGACAGGTCACAGATACTCTTTACATTTTTCAATTGATTTTTTTCTTCAGAAACCCATACAAATCCCATAGTTCGTCACGAAATATTTCTTGAGTCATTAGTCAAAACATCCTTCCTTCTACTCAGTACTAGTTCATGTTTTCCTAACTTTGATAAGTCATTCACTTCACATCTGCTCTCTCAACAAGTCACAATGCTGGTGGAAGCCCAAACCTACCCATACATTTTAAAAATATCCTTCTTTATTAATTTTCAATCCAAGCTCAAGATAAATTTCACAGAATCATAGAATCATAGGATTGGAAGGGACCTCAAAAGATCATCTAGTCCAATTCCCCCTGACACAGCAGGATCACCTAGATCAAGTCACATAGGAACACATCTAGGCTGGCCTTGAACATCTCCAGTGAAGGAGACTCCACAACCACCCTGGGCAACCTGTTCCAGTGCAACAAGTGATTCCTAATGCATAACCACCTGAAAAATTCTCAGCTTGAGGGGGTGAGAGTGTTTATATGTAAGGCTTTCCCCAAAATTTTATTTTTAGCAAAATTTTTCTTCCTTTCTTCTGGAAAGTATTAATGGTATTGTTTCCATATAATTAAGCAGATTTCTTTCCCTCAAAAACAACCTAGTAAGAAAGAGAATTTTATGCTGCCTAGTGCAATAAAATAACTATGAAATATGTTTTAGCGTGCTTCATTTCTAAAACACTACTCACAAGCCTCAATTTTCTGGTTTTCCAAGCCTGTCCCACAACTCAGACATTACTGCAACATTGACACAAGTCATCTTACTTTGAAGACAGACAAGTGCATGCACATTGACACACAACTTGCTTTTTTCTGGACAGAGGCAGTCATGACTATCACATTTATTTAAAAATTCTGCTTACCTTAAAGATTTTTCAACCACCTGTGTACGAAAAACTTCTTCCTGGTCCAAATTTATGGTACAGAAGAAGTCTCTCATTTTGTTGGGTAGTAAGTGTTTGGCATCATCTGTAAATAAAAACGTGCCTGTAAATACTGAGAGGAGAAAATCACCTAAATACTAAGTACAAGAATTTTACAGATTTAATGTGTTTCTAATATTTATTTTTCCATTCAAGTGTTTCCAAATTAATTTTCGAATTGTAAGATCCAGCAATGCACAGAAATTGCTCCATTCAGCTTTATGAGGAATGAGAGCTTACAGAAAAGGACAGCACCCTGGCCCATGAATAAAGTATCCACTTCCTGTAGTACTTACACTTTCCCTTGAGAGGTCTTAACTCAGGCTTGAGCCTGTATAGCTTGCTAAATCTGAGAAGCTTTCAGCCTGAGGTGATATAGCTTTATGTCAGAAGAGTCAGACATGAGCTGGATGAGCTACTGTTCACTTGGCATTTTCTCCATAAATATTTTGTCAAAAGCAAGCTGATTAGTAAGGACCTATCCATCAAATCCTTATCTCATTTTCCACAATGAATAAATGGTTTTAAGTTGACTGATATATTTTCAAAGGTTCGGCTATGAGAACTGTTTACTACTTCTTAACTGTTCAGTGTAGTAGAAGGGGAGAAATCGCCTACTGACTAAATGGAACATAGATAAGGACAACTAGAAAAAGAGGTTTCAGATGTAATCACTAAAGTGCTTCTGATACTGTAGCTCATAAGTAATACACATGAACTGTATGTGTTGTTTCTGATAAGAATCCTTATTTTTCAGTTAAATTTTGGCTTTGCCACCCTACATGAAAGCATATTTGACATAACTTTACTTGTCACTGTAAAGGCACTGTATATTCAGCTTTGAAATGAAATTACAATTAGTGTTTCACATTTTCTTAAAAGAATAAAAATTAAATACATCTACATAATTCATATTTTTATGTCTACTATGCTGCATTGTCCAGGATTAAAAGAAACCTTCTACCTAATGGAACAAAAGAAACAGAAGTTTTGTGTTCTGCTGAGATAAAATGCTGTTATATCAAAGCTCAAGGCTTAAGCCCTAGGCGAACTTTTTTTGAGGCAGGTTGGATGACTCTCTTCTGACGTGAAACTAACTTAGAAGCACTTCTCAGGTGAAGCAGAGAGCATGAGATTTCATGTCTTTCCAAACATCTCAGTCTCTGTGACTGTGGAAGCCCCATCCACCATACAGTGGTCTGACTCTTAAGAAGCTTGTTTTATAAACAAACAAAAAGCCCCCCTCAAAAAAACCCCAACAACCAAAAAAAAACCACCAACCCAACAGCTGGAAAAAAAAAAAAGCACAACTCCTTGATTAGACTAAGGCTTCCTTATTCCTCAAAAAAACAAGGCTGCAATGATTCTACACAAATCAAGTATGAACAACAGATACGTGCTTGAATGTTTAGATTTTCACTACATTGAGCAAACAACTCAAATCTGAAGACTGTATGTTCCACTGTTTCAAGGATGCAGGGAAAAATGTAAGAAGTGAGAGAATTGTATTGAGGAAAGGTACATGACTGTTTCCCTAGGGTTTGTTCACTGGGGCTGTTTAGCCTGTAATAAAGGAGGCTAAGGGGAGATTTTACTATTATCTACTACTACCTGAAGGGATGCTGGAGCAAGGTGAGTGCTGGTCTCTTCTCAGCAAGAGGATGAGAAGAAATGGTCTCAAGTTGTGCCAGGGGAGATTCAGATGGGGTATTACGGAAAACTGCTCCACTCAAAGAGTTACCACACAGTTAAATAGACTGCCCTGGGAGGCGCCAAAGTCACAATCCCTGGAAGTATTTAAAAGACATACAGATGTAGTGCTGAGGGACACAATTTAGTGGTGACCTGGCAGCGCTGGGTCAGTGGTTGACCTTTATGATCTTAAAGGTCTCTTCCAACAAAACAATGCTGTGAAAGTGTATGTAGTATGACTGGTTAGTGAGAAAGGAAATAAAGTTGCTTTAGGGAGAACAGAGAAATTAAACCAGTTTTAGATCTCTTTAGATTTTAGAAGCATCTTCACAGAATCTGTCAATTAAAAGTAGATACTGCAATACTTACACTTGTTGTTCAAAATCGGAAACATGCAAGTGACAAAACACACTGGCCATATCAATTCACCAGTTTTGGTCACCAGATTAACTTGCACCAGAAAATACTTTCATATGACAAACTTGGTAACCTAATTCAANTCTGTGACTGTGGAAGCCCCATCCACCATACAGTGGTCTGACTCTTAAGAAGCTTGTTTTATAAACAAACAAAAAGCCCCCCTCAAAAAAACCCCAACAACCAAAAAAAAACCACCAACCCAACAGCTGGAAAAAAAAAAAAGCACAACTCCTTGATTAGACTAAGGCTTCCTTATTCCTCAAAAAAACAAGGCTGCAATGATTCTACACAAATCAAGTATGAACAACAGATACGTGCTTGAATGTTTAGATTTTCACTACATTGAGCAAACAACTCAAATCTGAAGACTGTATGTTCCTTAGTGGTGACCTGGCAGCGCTGGGTCAGTGGTTGACCTTTATGATCTTAAAGGTCTCTTCCAACAAAACAATGCTGTGAAAGTGTATGTAGTATGACTGGTTAGTGAGAAAGGAAATAAAGTTGCTTTAGGGAGAACAGAGAAATTAAACCAGTTTTAGATCTCTTTAGATTTTAGAAGCATCTTCACAGAATCTGTCAATTAAAAGTAGATACTGCAATACTTACACTTGTTGTTCAAAATCGGAAACATGCAAGTGACAAAACACACTGGCCATATCAATTCACCAGTTTTGGTCACCAGATTAACTTGCACCAGAAAATACTTTCATATGACAAACTTGGTAACCTAATTCAATAGGGAAACTACGAAATACTTCATTAAAACAATAAACATCCATGTTTAGATGTTGAAAAGAAGTTTATAATGGCAATTAGTTACCTGACTTTTAAAATAACTTTCTTTATTGTCACTCAGCTTTGAGAAAACAGCAAAAAATAGTAATGCAATTTAAAAAAATCCTCAATCACTCACACTTTAGCCAATTATGTGTATTGGTTTGGATTTCTAAGTATTTAGAAAACTCAGGAGTTTTCCAAAAAGCTAGCTTAGTGTTAGGAATTTAATAAATTCAAAGTTTCCACATTAGTGTTAGAAGTTCACAGTAACAGTAATGGAGAAACCTACCAAATTCAACAACTTGGCCAAACTCCCTTGCCTGCACATCATTAGTTAAATGTAGACACATTAAACATAAAATTAAAACATAGGTAACTGTGCATCAGAGATTTAAGCAAAAGGAGATGAGATAAGTTAAATGCTATTCACAGTGCTCCAGATGACATCTCACCAGAGCAGAATGGAGGGGAGGAATCACCTCCCTTGACCTGCTTGTGACACTTCTTTTGAGACAGCCCAGGATATAGCTGGCATTCTGCACTGCCCTCACACACTGATGGCTCCTGCTGAGCTTCTCATCTACCAACACCCACAAGTCCCTCTCCTTAGGACTGCTCTCAATCCATTTACCCTGCATTTATTTTTGCTTGGGATTGACCCAACCCAGATGCAGACCTTGCATTTGTTGAACCTCATGAGGTTTGCACAGGCCCAGTTCTCAAGATCCCTCTAAATGCCATCTCTTCCTTCTAGAGCATTAACTACACCACAGAACACAGCATCGGCAATTTTACTCATGATACACTCAATCCCACAGGTCGCTGACAAAGATCTTACACAGAATCAGGCCCAAAACAAACCCCTGAGGAACACCACTCACAACTGTTCTCCACTTGGACATTGAGTCATTAATCACAACACTCTGAATGCAACCAACCATCCAATTCCTTATCCACCAAGCAGTCCATCTGTCAAACTCATGGATCTTCCTGTTAGAGCCAAGGATGTTACATAAGAGAGCATCAAACGCCTTGCACAAGTCCAGGTAGGTAACATCAGTTGCTCTATCTATCCTTACCTGTCAATGCTGTACTCCTGTTGTAGAAGGCCACTGGATTCATCAGGCACAATCTGCCCTTAGTGAAGCCACTAAGGCTGTCACTAACCACCACCCTGTTTTCAATGTGCCTTAGCTTAGTTTCCTGGAGGATCTGCTCCATGATCTAGCCAGGTACAGAGGTGGGATAGACTGTGTCATGTTTTTCCCCTTTTTAAAAATGGGGATTATGTTTCCCCTTTCCCTTATATACCTATACAAGCTTCTCTTGTTGTCTTTGATGTCCCTGGACAGCTTTAATTCTGTTTGGCTTTCATAACCCTATCCCTAGCTGCACAGACAATTCCTGTATCTCCCTCCCAGGCTACCTGTCCTCTGTTGGCTTCCCTTTTATGTCCACATTTGTCTAGGAGTTCCTCGTTCATCCATACAGGCCTCCTGGCACTTTTGCCCAACTTTCTGTTGGTAAGGATGCAGTGGTCTTTAGCCCAGAGGAGGTGGTCTTTGAATGTTAAGCAGCTTTCTTGGCTCCCAGTTCCTCCTGGAACTTGGAGGAAGAAGTTTTCATCAATATACTCCAGGAAGCCCTGGATTGCTTATGATGCAGTCCCTCCAACAGATGTTGGGGTGGCTGAAGTGCCCCACTTAGGACCAGGGTTTGTGAACATGAACCCACTCCTAAATGTCTATAAACGGTTTAATCCACTTGGTCTTCCTGGTCAGATGGCTGGTAGTAGATCCCCACTGTAACGTCAGAGTTTTTATCCTGACCCATAAAGCTCTTGGCAGTTTCCACAACTGTCCCCATGTGGAGTTCAACGCAATCCAACTGGCCACTGACAAACACCCCATCGTCGTCTCCCCTTCCTGTCCTTCCTAAAGAGCTTATATCCCTTCTTTGCAACACTCCATTCATAGGAGTCATCCCACCATGTCACTGTGATGCCAATAAGGCCAAAGCCCCACAGGCACATGCACATCTCTAACTGTTCTTTCTTACTGCCCGGGCTGCCTGCACTGTCATAGAGGCATTGAGTTCGGCTCCCAATGAAGTATACAGAATTCCCTTGTGATATTTCTCCTGCACTTCCCTGCCTGTGACTTCAGAAAATCTTTTTTAACTCCTCTCCATAAGTCTCATCTACAAAGGTCCCAAACCTTCACCCTTTATTAATCACACTGCACGCACCCACACTGATGCAGATCAGCTGGGCCTCTGACCTAACCCCTGATGAGATAAAGAAGGGGATCTTTACAAATCAGGATGTGGTTCCACAAAGTAATACATCAGCACAGGCGCTCTACATTTTGGTCATATGGCTTAGAAGAAACAAGAGATCCTCCAAACAAAGCACTAAATCAGAATTAGGTGTTATATATCTGACACAACAGCTCAGAAGGGCTAACTGGAATATAGAGCCATAGACAGCCAGAGTGAAATCACAGAATTAGGGAACATTAGGAGATTGAAAGGGACTTTGAAAGGTCATCCAGTCGAATCCCCCTGCAACAGCAGGATCACCTAGATTAAGTCACAAAGGAACATATTCTAGGTGGGTTTTAAAAGAAAAGGAGATTCCACAACCCCCAGGAGCAGCCCCTTCTAATGCTCAGCCACCCTCACCATGAAGAAGTTTCTTCTCATATTTACATGGAACCTCCTGTGTTCCAGCTTACATCCACTGCCTATTCTATTATTAGAAGACACCGAGAACAGCCCAGCTCCATCCTCCTGACACCCACCCTTCACATATTTATAAGCATTAATGAGGTCACCCCTCAGTCTCTTCAAACTCAAGAGACCCAGCTCCCTCAGCCTCTCCTCATAAGTGAGGTGTTCTACTTCATCTTTATGGCTGTGCACTGGACTCTCTCCAGCAGTTCTGTGTCCTTCTTGAACTGAGGGGCCAAGAAACAGACACAGTATTCCAGAGGCGGTCTCACCAGGGCATAGTAGAGGGGCAGGAGAACCTCTCTTGATCTGCTAACTGGCCCCTTTCTGATCCACCCCAGGGTGGCACTGGCCTTCCTGGCCACAGGGGCACACTGCTGGCTCATGGTCATCCTGCTGTCCACCAGGACCTAGAGGTCCGTTTCTCCTAGTGAGTAGATTGAATAGCACCAGTCCCACTACCAGCCCTTGGCAGAACTGCACTAGATATACGCCTCTGTTCCATTGACCACTACTCTCTGGCTTCTATCCTGCAGCCAGTTCACAATCCCAAGTGGCCATCCCCTTCTTCGATGACCTACAGAATTTCTTCTTCTTCTTGAGTTTGCCCAGCAGCTCCCTGTTTAACCATGCTGGTCTTCTGGCTCCCTTCCTTGGCTTCCTACCTGTTGGAATGCTCTGATCTTGGGCTTCAAAGAAGTTGTCTTTGAACGTTAACCAACTATCTTGGGGCCTTTTACCTGCCACAATCCTGTCCCACGGGATTTCCCTAGCAATGACTAGAAAAAGGCCAAAGTTGGTCCTACTGAAATCTAGGATTGTGATTCTGCTAGGTATTCTGTTCCTGCCATATGAGATCCTGAACTCCACCATCTCATGGTCACTGCAACCAGGGCTGTCCTCAACTTTCACTGCTTCAACCCGACCCTCCTTGTTGGTGCATACAAGATCCAGATGAAACCAAAAATGATAAATTGCTTAAGTAAACTTTTGAACATTTTAAGTTCATCACGCAGACTTAATAGAGCTATGAATACTAACCTCTCCACCCTGGGTAGCATAAAGTCAGTTAATTACACATGCGATGTATGATGCAAAGTGGGTACATGCTATGGTGGGTATGTAGTCAGCAGACTGGGGAGTCTGTACATGCTGATCACCTCAGCCAATGAGGAAAGGCTGAGTATAACATCCGATTGGGAAATTAGGATAAAGTGAGGCAGAGTCCTCCATTGATCTGAGACTCCATCAGAACATTTTTCCAGTGGACTCTCCCTTTATCTGAATAAAGTTAATCTTTATAGTGCCTTCCATCTCTGTTGTGAACACCAACCTCTAGCAGCCTCATTATCCACACAATTTTTGGGGCTCGTCCAGGATAGCCACACCTTCCAGGGACAGTGATGGCAGATAGGACTGATGGTGCACTTCACCAAAACTTCAGTGATCAGATTCCTCTGGCAGCTGCCAGCACTGCAAGACTGCCTGGGTGCCCAAGACTGTTTGGGAATGAAATGAGTGGCGGACTGGGTCTCTGAAGAGGCCTAAAGTGAAGGAAAAGGACACCCAAACAGGGCAGACAAAGGAAGTCTCACGGTATCATGGGGAACACAGGAGTAAATCAAAAAGGACACCCAAGGACAGTAATTGAGATGACAATCCCAAAATATCCCAGGAAGTCGCTTACGGAGAATGCTGAGATCCTGGGATCCTTTACACATACACCCACAGATCGCTAAAGCTAATGAAGCAATGGTAAAGTTCTGTCCTATTTGTCTGGGACAGTGTTGGTATAGCAATGACAGCTTCTATTTTGGGTTATGATTTTGCTTTTTTGACTTCAGCAAGTAGAATTCAGAAGATGGGACCAGGACAACTAAATGACAGAATTATGAAAAAGTCTCTGATTGATTTACAGGGGTTCAAGTCCCTCTTTTGTGTGTGAATAGGTGTGGGGTCTGGTCTCCACTTGTGTAATTGTTCTGCATGCCTGTGTGGTATTTTCGGTGGTATGAGTTGTTCTTTGTGGTATTTCCTGGGTTTTAGTGATATTTGTTAATTATGGGTAGTGGAAATCTGTGGAAGAAGGGATTTTTATAAAATCTCCCTTAGGATGCAAATTAGAACACTGGAGAAAGGGAAGAGAGGCAAGGGTGGGGAAGATCCTCTCACTCAAAAACAGCTTTATCTGCTGGCCAAAGTATAGTCTGGAAAATCAGGAAAAAGAGTCAAAGACTGGACCTTTAATACACTATGCAATACTACAATTTACATTATTTTGTAGGCAGAAGTGTAAATGGAAACAAGAATGTCCTCTCCGGAAACAGAAAGCTGCTCTGAATCTTCTGTTTATGATCAAAACGGATTGAAGTAGACTGGAGCAATCCTTCCCAACAGAGCCTCTGTTCAAAGTAAGGCCAGGAAGCATTGAGGTAGTCTAAAGACTAAAAAGGAGCTGTGACAATTTTTAGGATTAATAGGATACTGTAGTATCTGGATTAAGTATTTTTCAATTTCAGCTAAACCTCTGTATAGCCTTTTGATGTATTACAGCCCCAACGTTGTAATATGGACACCAGAGGGGTAATAGAACTTTGAAATGTTATAAAGCAGGTAAACTCAAATGTTTCTGTGTATTCTCTTGTAACATCTGGTATAGATGATGAATTTTTTAATATTAATTATGTCTCTAGGCTGTTGGCAAAATCAGAGTTTAGGACAGGAGAACCAATTTTTAACCTTAAGCTCCATAATTGCTGGGTCTGTGGAGGCTGAGGAGAAGCTGATGATTTGCCATAGGTAGCCAATCTTCCAGCCTAAATGGTGGGCTAGGAATTAGAGTACAGTTCATGATGGGACTGGATTTTGGATATCAAGAGAAATTAAATCCAACCCACATTCAGCTCTCTCATAACTGTTGGGTGAGATGTCCATATGCTCAATTTGAAGGTGAGGGTTGTAAAACATTTTTTGACCAAGTATACCACTCTGTCATTTTGAGTTGTCAAACCGTAACAGTTGTCAACCGCGTAATACTAGGAGTGAGAATTTTTTGGTATGAGCATTTCATTTGGCACTATGATTTTGAGAAATTATTAGGGTGTTAGAAGAAAATGTCATTTGTTGAATATGCACAAAGATGGGTGGTTTGGAAAGAAGGGATTAAAGCTTCCTTTAGGGGAGAATGGTAAGTCTCTGTTAGTTCCTCTGATTTGGATACACAACAGGGGGAACCCAGCCCTGGCACCCAGGCACACCCTCTGCAGAGACTGTTAGAGTAGGGGACCTGCACTTTTGCACGGCCTGACTTCCACCGTGCCCTTTGTCAAATTGGAAGCAGCCTTTGGGCTCATATCCAGAGACCCAGGATCACTCCATCAGTCAATGAGAACAGTAATGGCATTGCATGGTCTGAACTGAAGGACACTTGAGCAGTGCTAAATGTTTTACTTTTGGCTGGGAAGAAGACAACGTGCATGTAACACCAGGGAGGGATCAGAGCAAGAGATGTAAAAACAGGAGGAAAATAAAGGCCCAACAAGGCTTGGGCCTTCAAGGACTACAACTGAATTTGTGGAGCATAGGATCACAAAAAGCTGCCCCAAACTGCTCAGGAATACATTACAAAGCATATATTAGACCACTGTCTGCCCTGTTACCACAGGTAAGAGTGGAGTAAATTAAAGGTGAAATAATGAATAATGAAATATGATGATTTAATAAAAGTGATCAGTTGATGCTTTGTTGCTGGAGATATTTCTCAATCATGGGGAAAGGCTGAATGGCCACCTGAATAAATAATACAGTATTATGGATCAGCAACATGGAATTTCAATAGCGATTTCTAAAGAAAGAGAATCAATTTATAATTTGAACAGGAATTACAGTAAGATTACAAGATTTTTCAGAAATTATAACTAGCCAGGCAGCTGAGGCTATTCAGCTTCTTGTGAACCAATTTGCTCAGGTAAGGAATGTAATTTTTCAACATCAAATGGTCCTAAATTATTTGTTAGCAAAGGAAGAGGAAGTTTGTGGAAAGCTGAATAAATCTAACTTGCTCACAACTACATGATAATGGGACAGCAGTAAAACCAATAAATGAGAAAGCTGGATCATAGGATCATAGGATGTTAGGGGTTGGAAGGGACCCAAGAGATCATCGAGTCCAACCCCCCTGCCGCAGCAGGACAAAACTATCTAACACCGATCACAGAGGAACGCATCCAGGCGGGCCTTGAAAGTCCCCAGAGAAGGAGACTCCACGACCTCCCTGGGGAGTCTGTTCCAGTGCTCTGTGACCCTCACAGCAAAGAAGTTCCCCCTTGTGTTGAGGCGGAACCTCCTCTGCTGCAACTGGATCATGTGCCAGTTCAAACCTGGAAAGGATGGGAATGGCATATAACCTCATGGTTGCTTGATAGACCATGGATTAAACATGTTAGTATTCTTCCTGTGTGCAGTAGCAACTTTAATTTTTGTACCACATATAATATCTTATCTTATGCAGCTTATTCAAAATGTAATCCAAGGAAAGCAAGCAGTGGCCATGCCAAGCGATCCAGAACTAGCTATAAAGGACAAAAGATGTCTGCAAATAGTTCCAAAAGGAAAATAGCCAGCAGGAAAGGATCAAAATAATGGTAACCAACCTGTGTACGTACAAATGGTAAAAGAAGGAGGGACTGATAAGATAACCAAGGGTGTCTTTACAAATCAGGATGTGGTTCCACAAACAAAGTAATATATCAGCACGAGTGCTCTACATTTTGGCCATATGGCTTAGAAGAAACAAGAGATCCTCCAAAAAAGGCACTAAATCAGGATTAGGTTGTACATCCACATGCTACCTCTCCATCTGCCCTTGGAAAACAGGTTCGGGCCA
>VXBP01005383.1:192554-277885 GCA_013400115.1 Rhinopomastus cyanomelas | reverse complement strand
GCCTCAGCTCGGTGTTCTCTCCTCAGCTCGGTGTTGTCGGTGCTTTTCAGCACAACCAGTTCGGATGGTTTTAGCTTCGGTGCTCTTTGAACGGAGCACGGCTCACGCAACCAAACCACCCTTCCAGCCCTTAGCAAAGGTTTGGAGCTCAGTAGCCCGAGCCTGAGAGAGGGAGTAGCAGCACCCCTAAAGAGGGTGGCAGTACTTCAAGCCTCGTGCAAGCCTGCAGCACGGGGAGGAGGAAGGCAGGAACCAGGCTCCACCGCTGCTCATTCTCCCCCTGTGCTGCTGCTCCTCCTCAGGACAACTCTCCCGCTCAGACAGGGAGCAATTGTTGCAGACGAGGTTGTGGTGGTGGGAAGAAGGCAGAAGCCTCAGACAACTGGAAGGGCAGAACCTAGTCTCCCTCACTGTTCCTGGAACAACTAATTTCTGATAAAAGAAGTGGAAATGGGATCTTCTGCTGCCTTTCTTAAAAAAGAACAGAAATTTCCTGGAGCATCCTTGCTGTACTCATGGGTCACCCAGCTGAGGGCTACAAGGTCCCTGAGGAGAGGCTGAGGGAGCTGGGATTGTTTAGCCTTGAGAAGAGGAGGCTCAGGGGAGACCTTATTGCCGTCTACAACTACCTGAGGGGTGGCTGTGGCCAGGAGGAGGTTGCTGTCTTCTCTCAGGCAGCCAGCACCAGAACAAGAGGACACAGCCTCAAGCTGCGCCAGGGGAAATTTAGGCTTGAGGTGAGGAGAAAGTTCTTCACTGAGAGAGTCATTGGCCACTGGAATGGCCTGCCCAGGGAGGTGGTGGAGTCGCCATCTCTGGAGCTGTTCAAGGCAGGATTGGACGTGGCACTTGGTGCCATGGTCTAGCCTTGAGCTCTGTGGTGACAGGTTGGACTTGATGGTCTATGAGGTCTCTTCCAACCTTGGTAATACTGTGATACTGTGATTTGGCAGAGGCAACACCCCTGCCTGAGGCCTAAGTGTTTTGTGTTTTGGTCTTCTCAGACAGAGGTGGTTAGGACTCTCCATGTCCATGTAGGAGGCATGGGGTCTCCTCGCATCCTCCCCAGTGACACGGATGTCCACCAGTCTGAAAAGAGGTGGCCAGAACCACTTCTCAGTAAAAAACAACACATGGAACGTGGACACATGGACCCTGGGGTCAGAGACCAGCAAGTGACAGGAGAGAGCCACAACCAGCCCCTTCACCTCGCCTGCATGCACACGCAGTCTCTCACCTCAAACAGGAAAAGAGGATTAAACATTCCTGCCAGCTGTGAGGGAACACGTCGCTATGACCAGCGGTGAGAAAGACAGAGAGAGATCAGAAAGCCGGCACAAACACCCCAGAGCCGTGTGGGCCAGACAGACTGCTCTGAGCCGCCGTCCCTGGTGTGGGACCGTCACTGATAATGCCGAGATGCCAAGAGCCCTTTAGGACAGAGGTGGGAGGAAGAGGATGCAGACAGAGTGATGCTGCAGCAGACCTTTGCTAAGGAGACCTCTTTGCTGAGGATGCTTGGCTTGAGGTGGAGAGGTGGAATGGGAGAAGGAAGGTCATGGACTTGAGGAGTGAATGTTGCTTTAGCATTTGTGTTTGGCTCTTAAAAATCTTCATCCCATTCAAACTGAGCATCTATTCCCACAAACAGTCCTGGCTCCAGCAGGGCTTTGCTCACGTGCTACCCAAGAACTTGCATGCCCCTCCCTGACTCCAGGCACGGCTGTGACAAGTCCTTAGCAATAACCAGCCTTTCTGAGATCCAGGACCATTTCTTGAAGTGGCTTGACAGTCCCAGCCACTGAAAGGCTGTACTGAAACGTGGAGGCTGAGGAAGGTTGTTCCTCATGAGAGGGCTTGTTGAGAATCCCAGCAACACAGTCCATCACAGAGCAGGCAGGTTCATTTTCCAAGGCAGGGATCATAGAATCATAGAATCATTATGGATTGGAAGGGACCTTGAAAGATCATCTAGTCCAATCCCCCTGACACACCAGGATCACCTAGACCAAGTCACACAGGAACACATCCAGGTGGGTCTTGAACATCTCCAGTGAAGGAGATTCCACAACCACCCTGGGCAGCCTGTTCCAGTGCTCCATCACTGTGAAGAAGTTCCTTCTCAGGTTAATGTGGAACCTCCTATGTTCCAGCTTACAACCATTGCCCCTCATCCTATGANCTCTCTCCTACACTTAGGAAGAAGAATCAGAGGTAACAAGAGCCCTGAAGTTCCATGGCTGCTTTGCACGAAAATGTAAACAGGCTTCTCTAGAGAGCAGACTGATACCTCTGAACACTGATGCACTTTTTCCCACCAGCATTTTAGTTCCTCTGTCACCTGGAACCATTCCTGGACAAGTCCCTGGCACCCTCTCTGTGCACAGTGCAGGGTGGATCTTGTGGGGAGACACCGCAAGGTGAGGTGCAGCACTGTGATCCCCTCGCCTACTCCACAGCCCTTCCTCTGTCAGGCATCCCTACCAAAGCCATCTCCTTGTTTTTAAAATCCCCATCTCCTCTCCTCGTGAAGAGCACCGACTGCCCAGGCCTGGCTTTAGAAGAAAACTGACAGTGTCAGGGTCAGTCCTTCCACAGACATGCCGCAAAATGCGTGTTCTAACGTGACCAAATGTAATGGAAGGAAAGCAGGGTCAAAACAGTCGTTGTAGAGAAGGTCTTGGTGGGATGCTGGCTTCATCTGACCAGCCTTCTTCACGGGATACTGAGCCCAAGGTGCCAGTTCCACCACTGTGTGCTGTGCAGATTCAGGATGCACCAGCTCTTTCCACACTGCCAGAAGAGGGAACAGGGAAGGAAATGTTTGAGCAGAAAGGAACCACTATCAGCAGGATCTTGACCTACTGTGACTCTTCCTTGACAGGAGCTGTGGTAGATTCCTCCTGTTTCTCCAAGGAGTCCGTACTGATCCTGCAAGCTGCTGTGCTTACGTTATCTCAAAGCTGCCCAAGTTCCTTTCTGGTCACCACTGCAAAAACAAGTGGGTTTTGTTAAAAATCTACAGCAACTGAGGCTGAATAGGCATATCCTGCTCAGATGGCATGGCTGTGAACTTCAGCTTCATCAGAAGCTGCCAGATTGTGCCTAACAAGAAAGCTCTGCTTATTTTACAGCCAGTGGCCAAGGTGATTTTCCTGGCAGCGTAGGATAACTCAGGTTGGGAAGGGCCCCCAGAGGAGTCTAGTCTAGCATCCCACTCCAAACAAGGTCAGCCATGAGGTCAATGTAGGGGTTTATCCAATTGGGTCTTAACAACCTATGTGAGCGCAGAGTGTCTACCAATACTCACTGTCAGTGGAGTAGCCTGACTTGCACGACAAGTGATGGAGAGGTCGTTCCACCCGAGCGGCACGCATTAGACACTGCTGTAGTGTCAGCAGCTGTGCTGCGAAGGCACAACAACTAGCACCTACAAACAATCCTTTAGGCATGACTACTGACCCAGACAGAGGTGACACGGTGGAGAGCGAGGAGCTTGGGAAGGAGCAGTAGTGGGAAAGGACAAACAGGCTGGGTGAAGCTGCCAGAGGTTTGGGAACTGGGCAGAACGCTAAGAATGACTAGAAACCAAAAGAAGAAACATGAGCATTGGCTGGAAAGAGACACGCACAAGGGAACAGGAGCGCACGAGCACTCACTGGAGGAACCTAGCACAGAGCAACATTCCCAACAGGGACTGACGGGAAAGGAGTTGGGTGGAAAATAAGGAACACTCTGGTTTATACAAGTTATCTGAAATGTCTATCAAGATGCTTCTGGACACACAAGTCTGAAAAGAAGAATATGGGACAAAGCTGGAGATGGGTAGATTTAGACTGGATGTGAGGAAGAAGTTCTTCACCCTGAGAGTGGTGAAGACCTGGAATGAGTTGCCCAGGGAGGTGGTTGGGGCTCCATCCCTGGAGGTATTTAAGGCCAGGCTGAATGGGGCTCTGGCCAGCCTGGTCTAGGGTGGGGTGCCCCTGCCTGTGCTGGGAGTGTTGGAACTGGATGATGGTTCCTTCCTACCCTGAGTGACTCTGATTCCAAGGCTTCTCCAGTCAGGTTAGCCTGCTGTGGCAGGGGGATTGGACTAGATGATCTTTTGAGGTCCCTTCCAATCCCTTATGATTTTATGATTCTATGATTCTGTGAAATGAGGGCAGAGAAACAGGTTGAAGGGGACAGAGGGGATGGACCAGGTTTGGGAATGACAAATTCTTTGAGCTTTCTGCACACACGGTCAGAAATTCTGCAGTGGAGCTGGGTATCCAGAAGCTTGAGCTGTCGTTGCTGTCAGGATGCACCTGTAAAACTTGCTGGCCCTCCTCCTTGTTTTGAGGCTCCCACTACTCACCACTGACCAGTTTCTCTGCCATGTTCCAGTGTTACCATGTTGTCCCAGACAAGGGCTGCTACTCATTCAGTGTTTAGCGGGGGTCAATATACACTGCGTACTTGATTTCGGGGTCGGAAGAAAGAGAAAGGTTTCTGAGAGGGGCACAGCACTGAGCTCTGTATTAAAGAAGTTGTAGTGTCAGAAAAAGGCACCACTTTTTCTAGGAGATCACTTCGAAACCTTTTCTAAGTGATCACTTCTGTCACAAAGCAAATAGCACAGTCCAGACTGCCTATTCAATCGTTATTTGTCCCTGTCTCTGCGTGTGGTACAATCTAATCTAAATTAAATGATCATATGGATGATTATCTTGCTCCACAAGAACTCTGCTGCAGAGCAAACACAAGTCATTGCATCTCTATCTCCAAGAGTTTCTAGCCCCAGGAGAAATGAAGAAGGGTCATGAAGGAAATCACCCACCCTGGGCAAGGAGGTGGGGAGGTAGCACTGGTGGGAACAAGCTTAAACCGAGCAGCGACATTTACAACTGGATGTTATTTTTTCTTGAGTCAGAGCAATAAGGACAAAATAGCTAAAGAAACACCAAATTTCACAAGGTCCTACCATCCATCTGTCCTGTTGACCTGGGCGAGTCGATGAGGCCGGGCTGCTATAAAGTGCTGGGGCGTTTGCAGCGGGAGCCTCCGGTGTTGGGGTGACACCGACTACGGTGTGAGGCGGCTTCTGGAAACGGCAGCAGGGGGCGCTCTACCGATACACAAGGCAAAGCGACAGGGGGCTTTGGACACTGAAGGTGGCTGAAGACACGGATCGCAACAGTGGTGCTTCCGTGGGTAAAACACTGGATTCCCACTGCTGAATCCACCCTGTCTTAGGGGAGGGGGCCGGTGCCAGGCAGTGTGCACCACTCAGCTCTCACAACAAACACATGATATCAGGAAAGCCTATTGCAACAGTGCCTTGTGGTCCCAGCATCCTGAATCCTCTGTGGGCACCTTGCTGGCCACAGATCTTTGGGATTCACCTACAAACAAACTGCATTTAAAATATACTAAAATGAAGCTAAAACACCTCCCACTTTTTGTAGATCTCTAGCCCCAGTGCAAGGAGCTGTGCTCACTGGTCATTTGCACCCAGACTGTGACTCCCACAGCCCTGGCTAGAGAAGACAAACATCATGGTGTGTGCTTTTCCATTTGGTTTTCATCATGTGTGGGATGGATGTTGGACTCTTTCCAAGCTCACAGCTAGAACATCTCTCTACTGGAGATGAATGGGAGGTCCTCTCACCTTCTTTGACTGCTCCAGACTCAGTTTGGCAAATGCATTTCCCTGAAGGTGAGCAGAAAGGGATGGGTGACAGAATTTCAACTGTAAATGTATAATACGAGCATGTGGTAAGGTAGTCTGTGTCCCCAGTGCCGCAGGGGGGTTGTGGAGCCCTTCATGGGTCATCTGCTCTACAGCCTGCAAACTATATTCTTCACCAATGTGTCACATGTAGGGACACCCATCCGGTACCATCCAGTGGGTTAGTGACAGCTTTAGGTAAAGTTGTTGGCATTGATTAGTCCCTATCAAACCCTGTAGGGCAATTTCCACCATCCCCAGCCAGACTGAAGCTGGTGCTCTCACACTGCTCACACCTCATGGATAGGAGTGCTCTCCTACCACCCTTATCCACAAAAAGGTTAGCTTGGACAGCTGCAATCAGGAGAGATGATCCAGGCAGCCAGAGTCCCCCGGAACACTTGTTAAGGCACCTAATTTCTTTAAAATAGAGTGAAAAACCTCAGCCCTGCTTGCCTCCACTCTCGTGACAAACCACAGAGATCCCCACTTACTGTGCCTGAGCAGATGGTTGGCCTGGCCCAAGGTCCATCGGAAGCATTCGTACAATACAGAGCCCTCCCAGGGACCACAGTCTGAGGAGAACTGGGTCTCAGAGGCCTCACCTCAGACCTCAAGGGAAGCTGCACCTCAGACACAGCGGGTAGCCAGGGCAGTGGCCCCAGGAGAAGGACACTTGCCCAGCACTGGTCTCCTTCCCATCCTCCTCCTTGGTCACACAGCGTGGTTTCATCTTAGGTTTAACACAGTTTACTTAAAGAATTTGCACATTCTCTCCCTCTTAAAAATTATTTTCACTTTGAAAATATTATTTTAAACTAATGGCTTTCGAAGTGCAAACTTTCTATGCCAAGCCACACACTCACAGCATCTTCTGAAGGGCTTGGTCTTCTCCTCTATCCCCCTGCCCTGCCGCACCTCATCTGCTCCAGAGCCAAGCACACGGCCCAGTTTTGGGGTTCTCCCAGGCAGAAGCAGGCGAGTCCCTCAACAAACACACGCATACCCCTACCCTCCCTTTTTCTGCGGCCGTGGCTGCAAGATTAGCTGAGACCCGTCTCCCTGGTAGAGGGGCAATCTCTGGAGCGCTTGAGGACGGGAGGGGAGCTCAGCCCGCGACCTCGCTGCCGCTCCCAGGGCACGGGAGCTGGTGGGATGATGGTTGGCCTCGAAGATCTTGAAGACATTTCCCAACCTGGGCGATTCTGTGCCTGCAGGGTGCCGGCTCGGTGCAGCCGGTGGGGCAGGGGCAGGGGCAGGGGGCGGGCGTGGGGAGGTGGTCAGACTGACCCCGCCCCACGGCTCCGTTCCCCGAGCAGGAGGGAGCTGATCGAGCCGGGTGGTATCGGGACCAGACCGCGACAGAGCCCTGGGCAACGGCAGTGCCCCGACGGGTCGGGGGTAAGTCCCGATTGCTGCTGCGCTCCCCGTCCCCTACTCCCCCACCTCCGGTTTCCCCAGCCTGCTTCGCCCGTCTGGCGGTGCCGGGGTACTCGTCAGCCCCGGGCACGGCGGGGGCCGCCAGGCTGTCGCTTTCCTCCGGGTGCGGGAGCGGTGGGCGCGGAGCAGCACCCAAAAGCCGCAGCCGGACCCTGCGCTCGGCCTCCGGACCCCCCCGAAACCCCGCACTGCATCCTGTAGCCCTCGCCCGAATGCATGCCAGGAGCCTGCCGTCCGCACCGGTACCTGCACCCGGACCCCTCCGAGGCTGGGACCGGCGGGAGGAGCATCCATCCCCTTCCCCTCCGTGTGCTCGTCCCTGTAGCAGCCAGCCTTGTCTCCTGCCGCATCTCCCGGGCGGTCGGTGTCCCGGTGCCCCTCTGTCCAGCGGGTACCCCGGTACCTCGCATCCTGGTCCCCTGTGTTCCAGTCCCCTGGTACGCGCCTGGTTTGGCAGCACCCGGGTCGTGGGCAGAACAAGCAGGGTCAGGGAGGGTGTGGGGCAGACTAAAGGCTTCCAGCTGGGAGGGATCCTGGTGGGATCCGTGGGTGAGAGTTAAAAGAAGTGCTTTAGGTTGTATGGAGCAGGAGCCTGGGCAGGAAACCTGCAGGCAGACTGTATAATGAAGTGCCTCAAGCCTTTTGGTTATATGGTGTGATGTTTTGTCCCTTCCCAGTCCTGGCTCTGCTTATCAGCAAGGCAGTTGCCTAATGTAGTTATTTCCCAATATTGCAGATCTAGCCTTTTGTGGCCCCAGACAATACAGATTTCCCAGAGCAGGAGCTGTGTCGGTGCAAGAGACGCTGCGAAATGAGTCCTGGCTTTGGGTGGCTGCAGCTGGGCTGGCTTATGGACAAACAGTCCTGGACACGGCAGCAGCGCTCACACCACAGAAAACCCTCCGGATCTGGTGGAAGGCTTAACTTCTCCGTCACAGCAGGCAAAAGAAACAGAGGAGGCACTTTCAAACCAAACACATGGCACTAGAGGTTGTTTCAGCCCTGCCCTGAGGGATCTGTGTTTACAGAAAAAGAAAAGGCCAGTTTCCACCTTCTTCAGCCATCTGAAGAGGAGCAGGGACAAGGGATACCAGGTGAATACTTGCCAAAGGCTGGAGCAATTTACACCTGCAGCACAGCTACTCTTCTGGGAGTGTGTGCATCACAGATGCTGCTCTCAAGGTGGGAGGTGGAATAAGGAGTAATGTTTACACCACTGGCATTGCAAGGTTTTGTCCTTGCCTTTCATACCTATCACACAGGTGGTGAGTTCAGCAATGAGAGCTGAGAGAAAAAGAGGAAAGCAAAGAGGAAAAAAAATTAGTACAAGCAATGAAGTGTCACAGAACAACCCTGAGACAGCAGTTTTCGTATTCGGGGGGAAAAAAATCATCCTCCTTCTAAATCAAGAAAGGGTAGGTTCCTGAGAATCACGAATCCATTGCAAGAGGAAGAAATGCAGAGTACCCTGCACGCATCCTCCCAGTATTTCATCCCAAGCTGATCTGCTCTTCAGCACAGGAAGCTTGTCTCTGGCCGGGAATGGAAAAGACGGAGCACGGTATGGGTGAGCTGGAGGCAGCACCGACAGTGAAGCTGTGGCAGGGCAGGCAGGGCTGAAGCACGGTGGTATTTCAGCAAGAGGCCTGGGACAAAAACACGTTGCAGGAAAAGAGTAATTTAGTAGGTGGAGCTCATTGCCAGGCGGCCAGGGTTCAAGAGGCTACTTGAGCATTGCAGGTGCCGCCTCTCTGCCAGGCTGCTGAGCACTCAAGAGGGTGAAGTTCTTGAAGATGTTTTCTGATGAGGGAAGGGGGAGGGTACTTCCCAGAATAAAAGATCCAAGCTTTTGCTCAAGCCCTGGTTTAGGTAACTGCACTGGTTCTTCCTCAGCACTACATACTGTTGTTTTTTGAACTCTGCTCTTGCTTTGTCCCGTGGTGTGACTGGTGCGTTACTGCCATTTTCCATGTGGCCGCATTGGTTGGTAAAATGCACCTTCCAGATGCACATGGGAGGTGGAAACCTGCATTCTTCTTGGGGCTTAGAGTTGGTGAAGAACACAGGGGGACAAACGAGACTTTAAACAAAGCTCTGCCTATATATAAGCAGAAAGAATCATAGAATCACTACAGATTGGAAGGGACCTTGAAAGATCATCCAGTCCAATCCCCCTGACACACCAGGATCACCCAGACCAAGTCACACAGGAACATATCCAGCTGGGCCTTGAATATCTCCAGTGAAGGAGACTCCACAACCACCCTGGGCAGCCTGTTTCAGTGCTCTATCACCCTCACCGTGAAGAAGTTTCTTCTCAGGTTGATGTGGAACCTTCTATGTTCCAGTTCATACCCATTGCCCCTCGTCCTATCACTAGATGACACTGAGAACATCCCAGCTCCATCCTCCTGACACCCACCCCTCAAATATTTATAGACATTAACGAAGTCACCCCGCAGTCTCCTCTTCTCCAAGCTAAAGAGACCCAGCTCCCTCAGCCTCTCCTCAGAAGGGAGGTGCTCCACCTCCTTCATCATCCTCGTTGTCCTTCGCTGGACCCTCTCCAGCAGTTCCTCCTGAACTGAGGAGCCCAGAACTTGACACAATACTCCAGGTGTGGTCTGACCAGGGCAGAGTAGAGGGAGAGAAGAGCCTCTCTTGATCTGCTAATCATCCCTGAGTCACCCCAGGATGCTGTTGGCCCTCTTGGCCACAAGAGCACATTGCTGGCTAATGGTCGTCCTGCTGTAAGACCTCTCTAATTGGCTAGCGGTACCATTCATGAGGCAGGTATGAAAATCATGCACCACCCACATCAGGCACTGTTCTCCACAGTTATTGTAGACTTAGGATTCTCTGTCATCGCTTTCTCTTTGCAGTGGAATCCCTATGGCCCTCTTCACAAGAGCCAGCAGACATCCTAACGCTACTGACACCGCTCCCTGTGGGGCAGACAACACTACAGAGCCTGACCTGCCACGCTCACACGCCTACTACGCCCTCTGCTATTGCGTCTTGATTTTGGCCATCATCTTTGGGAACATGCTGGTCTGCTTAGCCGTGCTGAGGGAACGCACCTTGCAAACCACAACAAACTACCTTGTGGTGAGTTTGGCTGTGGCGGACTTGCTGGTGGCTACTTTGGTGATGCCATGGATGGTGTACCTGGAGGTGAGTATGCCTTAGGAAAGTTGAGCAGAACGAGTCACCAGCATGAGTGCACGCTCTCGGGATAGGCCAGCACTGGTACAGATAGAGTTCATTCACATTTTAACCCCACAGCTAGCTTTGGGGAACTTCTGGGATGGGTGGCAGCCACAGTGTGATGCAGTAGGCTGGACACATGCTGGACAAATACATCAGAGACACATCTGCCAGCAAATACCCTGAGACTTGCTCTTGCTGGCAGAGCAGAGCCTTTTTGAGCTTGAACAGCAGCTAAGCTTCAGCCAGTGAAGTCAGTAACGTGAAGCTGACTCCATCAGCCAGAAGGGTTGCCAGTGAGCACCATGGTGACTGTGGGATGGCAGAGGAGGCAAAAAATGTTCCTTATAGGGACTCATCTTAGAGCCCAGATGAATCCCTCTTTCTGATGGCCAGAAAACAAGCAAGGGCCATCAAATCCTCATTTTCTGCAGAGTTTAGGAGCTTTAATGTTCATGACTTTAGATCAGCTCCAAGAAATATTCCCCAAGCAGGCTGACAAAGAGATGAAGCTGAAGAACGTGCTCCAAAATCTCTTTAAGTCACGTGAGCATTTTCACAGTAGAGACAAAGCCCTCGGGATCTTATTCGCCATTCCTCTGATCTCTGCACGTTGACCAATGTGAAAGTGTACTGGCATGACCATGAAGGTGGTCATGGACAACACCACCAGACACAGAGCAGCAAGGATGGAAACAAAACCACACTCCCACTGCAGCAAAATCCTGAATTACTGAAGCCACACCTGGGGAAGATATTGTTGCTAACGTAAACGCACGAAAGGATGCCACGGCTGACATTTGCATCTGTCCCTTTCCGCGTTCAGAGTGAACATCCATCAGATGTAAGCCTTCAGCTCAGCCCCTGGTCTTATGTAAAGAGAGACAGAATAAGCCTCCATGCCATGATCTTGCCAAAATCTCACGCTCTTTCTGCAAGGGGCAAGCTGGGATCAAGCTGAAGGGTAGGGTAAATATTCTGTCAACAGCTGCCCAACGTTGGCAGACCTCTTCTTTGCAAAACAGAGCAAAGCAGTGAGGGATTTCAATTTGTGCATATGGACTGGGCACTCAAGAGCAGAAAACAGGACAGGACAGAGCACCACCAGCAAATGCCAGACCTGCTGTGCAGGTGCAAGGAGATTTGGTCAAGTAGCAGGGGACTGGCAGTGGCCTAGAGCCCTCCTCTGCCACCAGAGTAGGTTGCACAGGCAACAGAGCTCTAAGCTTTGGCGCCCAGCCTAGACTTTTCCCTGGTGTTAGTCCAAGCCACTCTCGCAAGCTGTGCCCACTGCAGTCTCAGCAAAGCTACAATTAAGAGAAATGAAGGGTTTGCTCTGTGTATAAACAGTATGAACAGGGGCGTTGGTAGTTAATTATTTATGTATGTATTGCACTGCTGTGGAGCAAAAACACAAAGAGAGCAGCACGATGCTGCACGTGTGACCACAATCCTAATGAAGGGAGTAGCAACATCGAGACTCCTCTGCATGGAGCACTCCTAGAGCTGCTCTGCAGGATGTGCACGGTTCGCTTATGTGACATCGAACGATTGCAAAGCAGGGAATACGGGGCGGGGGGGAGCCCTCCCAGCAAGACAGATTTAGGCTCTGCAGTCTGATCACAACTACAGATGTTACTAAAAGTCACACTCTATTTCAGACCGGAATAGTTCACCACCTCGAGCGTAGTCTGTTGTTTAATGACATTGGTGCGTGTGTGCAGCAGCCTCCGCCCCTGGGCAGCACCGCGGTCACGATCTGCCAGCACAGCAGTAGGTCCTTTCCCCAGCTGGGTTTGCAGACCCATTCAAGATCCATCTTCATCTGTGGAGCTTGGATAATCAAAGTAGCTGATCCAAGAGCCACCCAAACAACAGAGAAGCGCCAATCCCAAACTACCACTGCCAGCATTGCGCAGTATCTGCTAGAGAAGTGGGCTGCAGGACGACAGCAAGGCTAAGATTTTATAAATCAGTCCCCAAAGCCTCCAAGCCATTGAGATATTTGCTGCTGTTTATGGGTCAGCGATGCTACCCATCAAGCAGAAATTGCTTCATGCTTCAGTACACTGTGGGCCTGCAAATTGCCAAGAAATAATTCAGTCCCCAAAACCTTGCACAACACCTATTCTTCTACTGAACCTTTGCCAAACCAGACATCACAAGCCTGGCCATTATTTTTGGAGAGGCTAAAGGTGAAAGACTACTTCAGATTTAACTGTCACTTGTGAACTTTGTGTTTTACACTCAGTTTTTAGATCCATTTGTGGACTGGACTTTCTCCATTAAATTTGTCATCTTATCAGTCGTGCAGACCAGAACCATCTCTTTCTGAGAAGTCTTTTGGGAAGGATATTTCAGAGCAACAATAGGAACATTTTTTAGCTTCTCAATCCTCATCTCCGCGGTGCTGTTCAGCACCATGTCTAGCATTCTTGTGGGGCCAACGGGTAGGTCTAATACGTCAACACTGCTACCCCAGTTCCTTATTAACTTCTGGTGCTGTGGCTGGCACAACTGCCAAAGCTTACCAAGATTTCTAAGACAGCAGCATCCTGCCCACGGGAGTTTTATGGCATCAAATGCCGTCGGTCATTGTATGAATAGAGGAGGACCTGTAGCAGCACGTCTGGAGCAACCTTCTCAGTCCTTTCACAACATCAGCTCTACTTCCATAGGGCAAACAGCTCCAGAAGACAATTGTCACTGAGGTCCACTCTACAACTCTGTTCAGAGCGTGCGAGGAACACTGTCTCCTCTTCTGTGGCTGTCATGCTGGAGCAGCAAGACAAACAAGTGCTCTTGGAGCTCTTGCCAGACTGTTCTCCAAGGAGCAACGGACAGCTGGGTTACTGCAGCCCAGCGGTTTACCACTTGTCAGCAGACCTGACCACATGCTTGCTCTTAGCTGCTCCCACCATGCAAAAACATAAGCAGACATTTCACAGCTGTGGGGAGCTAAGAGCACCCCCAAGAAGAATCATAGAGTCATTAGGGATTGGAAGGGGCCTCGAAAGATCATCTAGTCCAATCCCCCTGCCAGAGCAGGACCACCTAGACCAAGTCACACAGGAACACATCCAAGTGGGTTTTAAACTCCCTTAGACACAAAACACTCAAGTGAGCATGATCAGGTGAACTGCTACTCACATGCCTGTCATTACCTCTTGTGACTTTGTGGTCATAGAATCATTAAGGATTGGAAGGGAACTCGAAAGATCGTCTAGTCCAATCCCCCTGCCACAGCAGGGCCACCTAGACCAAGTCACATTTGCCCATCCACGTACTCCTCCATACAGCACCATCATGCAAATCTGATTTACAGGAATCCTTTTGTTTATTTTTAAGGATTTTTATGGGTTTGCATTATTTTATGAATGCACAATGATTCCATGCTTTTCAAACCAGAAGGCTTCCTACAGGTTTGGAAAGTTAAAAACACTAATGCCACAATTTTGTGGGTAAAACTGAGTGGTCATCAAGAAAGATGAGGTGAGAACCTGACCTGAATAGTCTATAGGGAGCTTTAGCATTGTCTTTGCTAGAGCCAGGATTTCATCCTGCACTCTATCCCCTCTTCTGCTGCATGCATACTGAGCGGTAATGAGAGATCCTATCAGCTCATCTCTCTGTGGTTTGCTCTTATCAACTGTAAAAGAATAATATTTGACCATCCACCTCACCCAGGCAGTTGTGAGGATTCATCCAATTAATACCTGTGATGTGCTTTGATATTCCTGGACAAAAGGCACCAGAGGGATAAAGAACAGGTACCCAGCCAGCACATGGCAACCAGAAACGCACACCAGCAAGTTGAGCTGATCTCTCAAAGATAAGCAGAACAGAGCAATACAAGGAGGAGCAGAAATAGAATTTAAAATATTATGAAAAAGGCCTGTAATAAAAAGGCTCTTCCTCACTGTGCAATAAATTCGGGGTTTGCATACCCTGCAGGTAACTCTTAACTGTTTCACAGACGGCAGCAGAGCCACTCTCCTGTTTAGAAGCTGTGGCTGGTGGCAGCAAGGATGGGTTTTAAGCCCAAATGTTTTGGTCTGTCAGGCATTCTTCTCATGCAGCCTCCAGTATGCAGGTGGTGTGATCTCAAGGCATCATCCTCTCTGGGAGGTTTCACTTCACACCCATTCCCACCATCACCTTCTTGAGTGTTTAATGGGTCACACTCTTGGGCTTAGCATGTAAACGTGCTCAGAACCTTGGGAACTCCCTCAGTTAAGTGCTTGCACATCTGTCAGGCTACCAGCAGCTGCCTGTCATGTGAACATCTGGCACCAGCTCGGGGTGAGAGATGCTGCAGACTCCACAGAGACTCTGTATCGTGTTCTGCCTCACGCTACAGAAGCTCTTGACTGAGTCCCACTGCAAAGCACTTGCAAACTATTCACATTTTGAGATTGCCAAGAAGGTAACAGTGACACCGGCGTGGGGTTTCTTTGAAAACAGAACTCATCTGTTAAGGCCCCCAATTTCAGGGGGACATCCTTCAGCTCCACAGGTTTGGCTTTTTAGTCTTTGCTTGCTGCTTTGAAAGAAAACAAAGGAGCCCCACAAAGACCAGAGAACTGAAGATGAAAGCACAGTTCCCCACTGCATTTGGCAAGCCAACCCCCATGTTACTCCCCTGCACCCATTTGGAGTCAGGGAGCTGAATGGAAGACGGCCTCCCTCAGTACCTGACTTCTGGCACGTAGCAGCTGGGTCCAGCAGAGACCACCCTAAAGACACAGCCCACCTCAGTGAACTTCTGCACCCACGTACAGGAGTGCAGGCACAGCCAGAGGCGTTTCCATTTCTCAGGATTATATCTTCACTCTGAAAACAATCTACACAGAGCAAATTCTTATTTATACGAGCTCTGCAGGGAGCTGGGTCCTTCCACACTTGCTGCAGGGTTGACCCACAAGCTTACTTGTGGCACTCTCTCCAGCCTGATCTGGGATGGGTCTTGAAATCCTCCAAGAATGGAATCTCCACAGACAGCAGCTCCATTGTCTCACTGTCATCATGGTCAGAAAGTTTACCTTCATGACCAGTCCACACCATTCTTCCTTAAACTCATCCCCGTTGCCTCTTGTCCTCTCACAACACACTGTTGTGAAAACATACCTCCAGAGATCTTATGAATCATAATAACTTCCCACTAGTCATGAGTGGACTGCTGCTAGCCCATCACTGCAAAACTACCTCTTCTCCAGGCTGAAGAAGCCCTGTTCCTTTAGCTGCTCCTCACAGGACCAGCACTGCAGCCTCCAGGGACTGGTCTTGATGGCCCTCCACTGGACTCTGGTTTATCAATGTCCTTCCTGTACTGTGGTCCCAAAATGAGATTCAGTACTCCAGATGTGGTTTAAATGCGAGCAGAGACTCCAGGAACTAGTGGCAGTTCCTGATAGTTTCCCAGAACCCAGCTGAACCAGCAAGTTCTATGGGGTTGAAGGCTAAAATCCAGGCTCTTTCCAAGTAAGGACTTTCCTCCTTACCCTCCTCCAACCAATGTAGCATTAGATTTGTTTGCTGGACTCATCCAACAGCTCTTATCTGTTGAAAGACAGGCTGCCTCCTCGCTCATCTACTATAAGGAGCAGGTGTGAGGGCAGACCACCTCTCTCAGAGCCAGGCTATCATCCCAGCCCTGAGGAGAGTGTGGTGCTTGGAGCATATTGCTGTCAAACAAAAAGGTCATTGTCAAGAACTTGATGGCTGGGCCAAAAGAAGCATTTATCTTTCATAAATATTGACCACAGCTAAGCTTTGATGATCACAGAACCATAGAATCATAGAATCACTAGGGATTGGAAGGGACCTCGAAAGATCATCTAGTCCAATCCGCCTGCAAAAGCAGGATGACCTAGACCAAGTCGCACAGGAACACATCCAGGCAGGTCTTAAACGTCTTCAGTGAAGGAGATTCCACAACCCCCCTGGGCAGCCTGTTCCAGTGCTCCATCACCCTCACCGTGAAGAACTTCCTTCTCAGGTTGATGTGGAACCTTCTATGTTCCAGCTCACACCCATTGCCCCTCGTCCTATCACTAGATGACACTGAGAAGAGCCTAGCTCTATCCTCCTGACACCCACCCCTCAAATATTTGTAGACATTAATGAAGTCACCCCTCAGTCTCCTCTAAGCTAAAGAGACCCAGCTTCCTCGAGACCCAGCTCCCTCAGACTCTCCTCACAAGGGAGGTGCTCCACCTCCTTCATCATCTTCGTTGCCCTAGGCTGGACCCTCTCCAGCAGCTCCACATCCCTCCTGAACTGAGGAGCCCAGAACTGGACACAATACTCCAGGTGTGGTCTCACCAGGGCAGAGTAGAGGGGGAGAATGATCATACACTTCAGATTAAAAATTCAGAACAATCACAACAAGAGCTTGACAGGGTAGCAAACCCAACTCCTCTACCCTAACCCCTGTGACTTCTCACTCAGATCTAACAATCAAAGTCTGCAACTGCAGTAAGAATCCAAACAAGGGTTTAGAGAAGCTTGAGGACTGGGATCTCTGTTTCATATATCAATGCATAACGTTTGCAGCACTTTTCCAGCTCACTGCCTGAAAGAGAACTCCAGCAGCTAAACTGAGAAGTATTTCCAGCCCTTAGATTTTCTCAGATCATCCTGAATCAAAGGATTTACCCAGTGATAGCAAATTTAAATCAATTTGTGATGCTAGGCCTTCAGGGATAGCCACTATCTCTACCCTGCCTCCCTCTGTGAGAGTAACTACAAGATTGAATTAAATGAGCTACTGCTGTTGTCTTGCCCAAAGCACAGGTGCCTCAGTGGCCCTCTGCACACCACTGTGGGCACCTCGTCTAGCTGTGGAGATGCTTAGAGGAGAGCATCTCCTTACAGCTAATGTATCAGGGCTTGGTGCAGAACCAGGCTGATAGTTTTGTGGTTGTTGCTGCAGGTGACCGGAGGAGTCTGGACTTTCAGCCGCATCTGTTGTGACTTCTTCGTCACCATGGATGTCATGATGTGCACAGCCAGCATTTTAAATCTCTGTGCTATCAGCATTGACAGGTGAGAACCAAGAGCATCCAGGTGGATAGCCTGCAGGTAAGGGCTGGTCTCGTACCCCAGTGAGATGGGGACCAGAAAGTGGAGTTTGCACAGGCAGCATCAGTGTCTTCAGCCACAGAAGCCTCCCTGCAAGTCTATCGCCTCCACCTCTGCTATTAGCGCGGCTGCGCCCACCACGTGCTGGAGGATGTCTGCATTTCAGAGCAGACAGGCACAGGCAATAAAACATCACCAGAAGGCAGGCAGCCACACCCTCATGCCTTTTCAAAGTCAGGAACCAGAACTAGTCATCTAATTCCCATCGAGACTCAAAGAGGGTTTCTCCTTCTGGAGACCTCACTCATGAAGTTTTAGTTAACAACACCCTGCCATACACAGGGAGGAGAGAACATTATTTCTGTGTAATCTTCAGTCTTGCTCTGTTTTCCTCCATCTTATAGCTGGGCCTGTTTTAAGCAACACTGAGGGTTGGGAGCCAAGACCTTGGTGCTGTTAGGACCTGCATGCTAGGTCTTTGCAGTGTGTGGTTCAAGGGTAGTTGCATGAAGCAGTTCTCAGCACTGGGTTGCTCTGTTCCTCCATGGAACTCTTTCTCCCCATTTTATTTTGGCTCTGTATGCAAGGACCAGACCCCAGGCTATCCTAAAGATGAGACTCCCGTGCCTTCCAAACCCTAGCCCGAGCTGCATCCCCGGGGCGCTCACCAGCCAAGGTCCTGGATATCCACTGTGGACAATCCCCGGGCTGTCAGTGAGGCCAACACCAGAGTGGGCAGCTGAGGCACAGAGTCCAGCTGTGGATTCTCTCCACCGCTCCTTCCCAGCAGGGCACATATAACTTCAGGAGCTTGACGAGTGGGAGCTGGGGATTTCTGGATTCATCTGGTCTCTCAAATGTAGTTTCACGATGCAGAAACGCTCTGCAGCGCTGCCAACTAACTCCATTTCCTGTTCCTCCCCAACACCCTGCTTCTACAAATCACTGATCCCATCATCTGATCTCTCCTTTTCTCTCCCATGTCCTCACCATGTTCACCATCATGTTTCCTGTGTGGCTTTCATTTCTCCTTTGAAAACCTGGTCCTTTTCCTCCCTCCATTCTTACCTCTCCCGTTTCTGGACCTGATTTGGTCTGCAGATACACTGCAGTGGTGAAACCAGTTCAGTACCAGTACAGCACTGGACAGAGCTCCTGCAGGAGGGTCTCTCTCATGATTGTGATGGTCTGGATGCTGGCGTTCGCAGTGTCATGCCCTCTCCTCCTCGGCTTCAATACCACAGGTGGGTAGGTGACTTCCCAAACAACAGCATGGAGGGAGGGGCTGGAAATGGAGCTGCTCTGTGTTCGGTCAGGTCATTCAATGTGGGCCCTACAAACTTCCTAAGTTATAGCAAATTTTAGGGAACTGCAAAGCACACTGTGAAGGACAAGAAAAACCCCCAGTGCTGCAGAGCAGAGGTGCTCTTGCCTATTAACCTTGCCATTTGCTCAGCAGACACTGACTATTGCTCTGAGGACAGACTCTCCTGCTTACTGCCCATCACAGTGTCCAGGTTTACAGATCCCCCCAAACAATCTCTCTGTGCACGCAGAGCAGATCTCCAGACATGCAGCAGGTCCAACAGGCACACCAGACTCCCTGCATCTTGCCCATGTCAGTAAGTCCAGACACACAGTTTGAAATCTGACACAGGACACTTTCAAACAGCAAGGATCACATATTGACACAGCTTCTGAGGAACCTTCTTCTCATCCAGCTGGCTGGCTGCTTTCTCACCTGATCCCTTGAGGACAGCAAACAATTTGGCCGCCTTCTTGGGAGCAGGTTGGTTTTCCTCCTTCCTCTCAGAGAGGACAGCCCATTCTTCCCGGAGGCAGATGGAGCCCTTCACCTCCTGATCTGCAGGAAGAAGTCCTCAGCTCCCCATCCATTGTCTAGACAGTGCTTGTGGCAAGAAGGGGACAGAGTGGGAAGGGCTGCTGTCCCTCACTGCCTGGTCCAGACAAATGGAGGTAAAGGCACAATGCTGCATGCAGACAGCTCAGAGGCTGCCAGAGGAACAGGAGACAGGAGAACAAGATAAAGGATTGCCAGAGAGAGGATGAGAATAAACAAGTGAGAAGAGGGCAGACCTGTTAGTCAGAAAAGCAGGCAGGTGTCTGCTGGGTTGTAGTGCATGGCCCTGGGTAGAGTCCATTTTAAGCATCAGGTACCACTGTATAACATGCAACAACAGACACAGGAGAGACCTGCACTCCTTGGGGTGCCTTTGTCCCCAGGCCACCTTTCACCTTGCTTTGCCAAAACAACTGAGCCTCCTTGTACTAAACCGAAGCAGCTCAGCCGCTTCTCTCTGTCTCTGTTCTCCTCCCCAGCGGATCCCAGTGTCTGTTCCATATCCAACCCTAGTTTCATCATCTTCTCCTCTGTGGTGTCCTTCTACCTCCCTTTCATGGTGACCCTGCTGCTCTATGTCCGGATTTACCTCGTGCTAAGACAAAGACAAAAGAAGCGAACCCTCACCCGGCAGGGCAGCCACAGCACCAGCACCAGTCCGTGTTGTGCACACAAAGTAAGAGCCACATGGTCACAGTAGGAGCTGTCAAAAGGGCATGCATCATCTCTTCTCCTCAAAGGGTCAAAGCACAGGACAGAAAGCAGAAAGATGGGACATGGCATGTTTTCATCCCACCCCTCACTCATACACCATCATGTCTGAGATGCAGACGCTCCAGAGAAATCCTTCCCAGCCCTCTAGAAAGAGAATACTCCCTGTGCATCCCTGCTCTCTAGAACCAGGTAACTGGAACAGAGCAGAGCCTCCTTCAGAGCAGTACTTCCTCAGAGCAGGCTATCTCTGTCATGAGATCATGTCATGAGATCATGTCATGTCTATCCCTGACATAGACAGGCTACCTCTGTCATGCAGAACTCTGGCCCATTTCTGTATTTATCGATTTTTTGCTCTCTGAAGCTTCACTCTCAGAGCTTCACAAGCTTTAACTTAGACTGTTTTAAAAAACCCCTGTCTTCATGTGACAAACTTAAGAGGTCAAAATGCTCATGGTGCATGGAACATTTATTCCACTGCAAACACAGGAACCAGCAGAAAGGTCTGAAAGGGGTTGCCTGGTCATGCATATCTGCTTTGTTTACCCATTTCCTCCCAGAGAAGCTACATTTTAAAAGGGTGCCAACATGTGAACACGAGTCAATACAAGTGAAAGGTTGGCAGGTGTTCCAGCTACTTGTGTTCTCATGCTTCTCCTTGGTGGGGTGGAGGCAAAGGTTTGGTGCTGCTTCACCCCTCTGACAAGGCAAGATCAGCCCAGAGAACACTGTGAAAATCAAGAAGCAAATAGGGCTAAGGATGACTCCTGCAACTTTCCTCATCATCCTCTGACCCAACGAATGGTTCCTCTGTGGCATCTTCTTTTGCAGGAACACACGGAGAGAAAAGCTTTGCCAAACAGACGCCAAGGCACCTTTTCCACCTGTCTCCCGCTCAAGTGCTCGGGCCAGGAAATGTCTACCAAAAGGAAGTTGCTGACTGTCTTCAGCCTGCAGCGCTATCGAAGCTTCTGCCATGAGCCATCCCTCACCAAGACACCACGGACTTCACAGCACAGCAGGCTGGAGGAGAGGAGAAAGAGAACAAAGCCAGAACTCGAAGCACGGAGGCTCAGCAGTGGCCAAGTCATCAGCTCTTTGAAGCTAGCGCAACAGCAGCCACGGATGATCCAGCTGCGGGAGAGGAAGGCTACCCAGATGCTAGCTATTGTCCTGGGTGAGTGAGAGCCACTCTGGCTAGTGGGGTGCAAGCGGTAATGGTTTGGGACTCGCAAGAGCACACTATTGAGATTAAAGAAATGCAAGCTAGACCCAGACTTAACCTGTCACTGGTCCACATACTCAGGAGAAGCAACAGCTGGACGCTGAGGGATCTAGGGTCATGCTCTCAAACATTGAGAGGCAAGTACATTAGTGTTTCATTTGCTTTGTTTTGTTACCCTGTGTTTTAAATCAGTAGCTACCACACTCTGCTAGAGGGAGAACAGCTTTCCCTTAGCCTCTGTATTGGTATTAGTATTATTCTTATTATTAAGCTTGAACAATCCTGAGTTTCCGTAGATGTAGGAGCAATTATGTCCAATTACACAAGGGAAAACTGAGGCAAGGAGCAGCAGAGGAACCAGCTTATAGAGCTGACTACAGAAGCCAGGAGACTGGTGCACCAGTCACCTGCCGTGGCCACCAAATGCACTGCAGCCCCTCATTAATTCAGTAGCAGCAGGGGAAAAATGCAGCCTTCCTCGTAACTAAAGAAGCCAAGACAGCAGTCTTTCCCTCCAAGTCATGGCCACTTGCCTTTGCCTGTCCCCAGGCCACTTCTGAAGTCCCATCTATCGATTCATATAACTGATCCCAAGGAGCCTAAGCTCTAGCCAAGTTATGCTAACAGTAATGTCACCTTCAGTGTTTACCAAATGCAGACCTGTGCATGGAAATAGTGAAAGGATGGAGGGAGAAGGCACAGGTGCAGGCCCCTTTCCAAGTAGACTTCTTTAAAGTCACAGACTGGTTTCTCGCTCTCTCTAAACCCAGGGGCATTCATAGTCTGCTGGCTGCCCTTCTTCTTGATTCACATCCTCAACGCTCACTGCCCGTCCTGCCACGTGCCCCCACGGCTTTACAGTGCCAGCACCTGGCTTGGCTACGTGAACAGCGCCCTCAACCCCATCATCTACACAACCTTCAACACTGACTTCCGCAGAGCCTTCCTCAAGATCCTCTGCTGCTGACCACTGGACTGCCCCCAGGCTGCATGGGCTGTGCTTTGCAGACTCCTGGGCTGAGGGCAAGGCACGGTGCCCTTCCTTCCCTCTGCTTTACATGCTGTGAGTGTTGTCCCTCCCTGGCTGTGGTCAGTGCTGAAATGGTCTTTGCCAGCAGCCCGGGTGAAAAGCAGGAATACGCTCCATCTGCACAGCTGGCTTCCCACACCGAGCCTCAGTGCTTCTGCTTAAGGCACTTCAAGTGCTTCCCAGTTCTGGGGAGGGAGACGACGCAAGTAAAGCAGCGAGTCCCTCTGTGCTGTGCACAGCAAGGCTGAGAGGCAGACCCAGGCATGCAGTGGAAGATCAGCCACTAAATGTGCTGCTCCTGGGAGCTGCCAGGCCTGCAGAGCACAGGGAACCCAGTGGACACATGGCTGGGAATAATTTGCCCTCCCAGTGCTGGAGCCTCAGCCTGCAGAACACACGCAGCAGTCCTAAGAAGAGAGCTCTTTGTTAAGGATCTCAATCCCTTCAGCTGGGAGCCAAGAGCATAAATTTGGCAAGGAAACTTAAAAATGGAGCAGTGATGGGATAATCACAACATCCCTGTTGTCTCCATGAGGTTTCCCCATGAAACTCTGGTAGTTTCAGTCCTTGTGAAAATTGCCCCAGTTGCAATCGAAACTTTCCCCTGCAAGGCCCATATCTGAGGGGAAAAGGTTTCAGCATCATCCCTCCCAGTAAGAACAGGATGTGTGCCTCAGGATCAGGCCCAGGACTCTCATCAACAAACCTGTCAGCACCTGGAGTGACGGCATCTCCCAGCTTCCGGGAGCTCGCCAAATACAGCCTGTGCAGAGTGTACAAAGCCATCTCCAGTAGCTCCTGGATGGAAACACCACACAACCCTGTCACACTAGTCTAGCTGGTCTCACGTCAGGGCACTCTATTGCTCTTCTCCTTGTATAGGCAAACCTGCTCACGGCCTCAGCACGCTTCTCTCACTTCCTCACCTTGCTCTAGTGGCTCAGAGGCTCCAGCTCTTACTCCCAGGACTTTGCTTAGCTGTGCTGCTGGCCATGCTTGTTTGGCAGATTTTGGTATAGCTGCCCGTGCCCATGCCACAGCTCCTCCATCCAGGAAGGGCTTCCTCTCTTTCCTGATACAAAGCCAAAGCCCCTGTCTTTGGCCTCTAGAGCACATAGCCAAGCTCTAGCTGCTTCGCGTGTTTGTCCGGGTTTTGGAGGAGATTCTTGTGGACAGCATGTGTTGTTTGGTGGGGAGGTGCCCTCCATACTGCATTGTAACTGCATTAATCCAATAAAACATGGAAGTGTTGGTCCCTTTGTGATGAATGTAGCCCTTCCATAAGCCCTTCCCCACCTGTAGCCCTCTTAACACTTCGCCTGTACAAAATGACCACAAGAGATCTTTATCATTACTTGCATTTGACTTGCAACTGGGAAAGAAACCAACAGCTGCTGCAAGGACTTGCAGCAGACAAATTCTGCAAACTATGTTCAATGAGTTTCCCAGCTACGCCAGGCAGGCATGTGGTAGTGCTGTTCCATCTGCTCCACGATGCCGGACAGCTTGGGAGGTGCTCAGCACACTGGACATTGGAGGTATCAACTGAGTGAATCAACCTGTGCACAGACTGCTGCACAAGTAATTCTCATTAAGAGGCTTCCCAACACCAATCACCAGAGACTAATTTTAGTTGCTTTACAGCCAAACTTGCCAGAAGGATGGAAACAAGGAAAAACACCCTTTAAAGGGTGACTAGGTCCATTTAAAGCCTTGGCCTCACATCTCTCAGGTGTCATGTTCAGTTTGCTCCTACTTGAATTTGAACCTGCTCTTCAAGCAGCAATCCCAATTCAGGATAGAGGCGAGGAATAGGAAGACTAGTGGGAGACCAAGCAGTATTTTGTTACCTACACAGGTGTGAGAGATTGAGAAAGCTCTATACCTAAAAACAGGGTCCTTTATTTAACAAAGATTTGAACTATCACATCACAACCTGCTATGGGCAAAAGAAAAGTACTACAACCCCTCAAAGTGAGAAAAATTCAGCTCTAAAAGAAAACACTGTCCCTTTTCTCCTCCCTCAAGCACTGCTCGAGCTCTGTGCCCAGCTCTACTGTATGCATACAGCTGGCCTCCTGGGAAAGGCCAAGGAACAGAAGCAATCAAGGCTGCAACCAGCTGATGCACCCTCACTTTTGCCAGCAAGACAGAGGGCCAGCTGCAGAATCCTCCACCCACCCCCCACCATTATTTCATGGAATCATAGAATGCATTGGGCTGGAAGAGACCTTTAAGGGTTCCCTGCAGTGAGCAGAGACACCTGCAACTAGACCAGGTTGCCCAGAGCTTCATCCAGCCTGCCCTTGAATGTCCTCACAGATGGGGCATCCACCACTTCCCAGCTTTCTTGTAGGCTCCCTCCAAGTACTGAAAAGCTGCAATAAGGTCTCCCCTTGCTTTCTTTACTCCAGCTGAACAACTCCAACTCTTGCAATCTGTCCCTATACGAGAGGTGTTCCAGTCCTCTGATCGCCTCTGTGGATCTGCTCCAAAAGGTTAATGTCCTCCTTATGTTGAGGCCCCAGAGCCAGAGGCAGTACTCCACGTGGGGTAAATCTGCAGGAGAATAATCTACACTCTTGTTTTTTTACTGAAATGCCACCTTCATTTTCTACAGTTTTACTTTTGCTGGCTTTTCTCCCCTGGTCCACAGCTGGCTGGGAGAGGTGAGCATGACTGTGCTCTGCTGAAGAGCAACAGGCATTGCACAGGGTTTCATTTACATGCTAGTAGTGACAATTAGAAGAGCCTTTGGAGAATGCAGAAAGCTCCTCTCCTGCCTAGAGAAAGAGGGAGCTTGGAGACCCGCTACAGGCTGTAAAAAATTCCTGGTGTAGGAAACCTTCTCAGACAGTGCAGCTGGGCAGACGTGCTGAGGCAGCAGAGGGTCCTGCAGCCTGTGCTCACTCTCACTCCGCTCCACCAGGCAGCAGAAATGGGATACCTAAGGTCCCCTATGCTGGGTAGCATTTAGAAACGAGCCAGCCAACAGAATAACCAGGAAGCAGCTCTTCTGTAACTATGTGAAGAGCTTTTGGAGATGGAGAGCTGGCAAAACCCACTGGGAACAGCAGCCTCCACCACTACCACATGGTACAAGGCAGCCACCCAAGCACTGCCTGTCTGGATGCAGCCACAGTGCATCTGAGAAATGGACTGAAAAATACCGTTTATCTCCTGCCTGCACCATTTCTCCAGGCAGATGTGTGTCCCAGCTCGCACAGCCCGTGGGCTCTGAGTTGGAGGCCAGACAAATGACCCACTGGGCCTGCATACTTGCTGAGGTCAAGCCGGCTCAGGTGGAGCAGACACACAGCTCTCACAGCACCGCACAGCCCACAACAAAGCCACGTAGGTCCTGATAGTCTCCACATGTGGTTTCCAGGGATACGGCTATGGCAGGCGTGCCACACATTGCACACATCAAGTTTGCTGCTCCTGCTGCTCTTTGGGAGTTCCTGAACAACAAACCCCACCCAGGTACGTATGAGTACCTCTTAGAGCCCTCCCTGGAGGAACACTGGAGACCCTGGTGGCAGATGCAGCTCTGAGGAGCCTTGTATTTTTTTAGAGCATAAAGCACATAAATAAAATGGATAATGAATCCATAGTTCAGAATAAAAGTTTTTCCCAGAATAAACAGTAAGACCCAGATTCTGGGCTGGAAAGGACAGCCAGCCAAGCAGCAATCTCCTCTCATTGAATCACAGAATCATTCCGGTTGGAACAGACCCTTGGGATCATTNGCAGCAATCTCCTCTCATTGAATCACAGAATCATTCAGGATCATCGAGTTCAACGATCAACCCTACTCTACAGGTTCACCACTAAAGCATATCACTCAACACTATATCTAAGTGACTTTGAAACACACCCAGGGATGGTGACTCAACCACCACCCTGGGTACCCATTCCAGTGCCCGACCACTCTTTCCCTGAAGAATTGTTTCCTGATGTCTAGTCTAAACCTCTCCATGGTGCCACTCCATCCAAAGACCTCTCTTCAAGCTGCTGTGTAGTACCATGATGGCAGGGAGTACTTAAGGTGAACATCAACCATCTGTAAACAAGGCAAGATAAACCACCCCAAGTAGCTTTCAGTCACTCACTCACTCCCACAAGCACAACAGACAGAAGCAAGCAGAGTATCTCCATAGCTCACTGCCTCTCCTTCACAGACCTCCAAAAATTTCTCTTTAGACTGCTGTATGGTGGCTGTTGTAACTATTTGCACGGCTTACCTGGGTGCAGGTGCAACAGGAGATCAGAGGTCTATCACAGGTCAGAGCCCCACATGTGCCCCATGGCTCTTAGCTCTGTTCTCAAGGGCCACAGTTTCAACTTCAGGTCTAGCAGCAAAAGTAGGGGTTGTCCAAGTTACTAAAACCTTAAACATTAGCAGGTACCAAACAGAACCCATCTAGAGCTAAAGTCAGCCATTCTGGTGTGGAGTTTCGCCTTATAAAATGACACTCCCCCACTGGAGGCACCAGCAGGCACAACAGACACCAGGTCACACAATATTTAAGCTCAAAGGCCTGTGGGACAGAAGGCAAACAATGTCCCACCAGGCAAAGCCTCCCGCTGGGAATTCAAGGGAGTAGCAGGAGGTGGGTTTCACTGGCTGGCACAGCACCCCTGGTTTGCAGGTGACACCACTCTGCTAACATTGGCCAGCACACCCTGCACCAGCTGTTGGCCATGTTTTCTTAACAATCCCAGCTGCCATAAGAGATTAAAACCCCACAACTGCCAAACAGCAAAATCTTGCAGAAACCCAGCTTCCCCAGGTAATCTTCCTTGGATGTCTCAGGGTGGACAGGCCAGCTGCTCAGCTGAGCTCAGCTGGAGCCATTTGAGGGGCTAAGTGTGAGCAGATCCCCAGTGGGTGGGGGAGTACACCTGGAGTCTTCCACATTGCAGTCTCTCTGAGGAGGACTGGAGTGACCTCAGCAGCTGCTTCTTGAGACTGGCCCTCTCTCTGCCCATAGATGGGGTCAGACAACCTGCTCCAGCTACCAGGTCCTCTGGAGGGAGCAGCCTTGGTAAGTTTTTGTAAAGCAAAGCCCAGTCTCAGTCACTGTTACTGACCTGACAGTTTCTGAAGGTGGTCTAATCAACGCCAGCATTTCAGAAAAGGATCAACAGGCTGCAGCCTGCTGAAACGGCGATGCTCAGAAAGCTACAAACAGGAGCTGTGGACAGCCCAGAGGATGCTAGTATACCAATCTGATTAGTTTCAGCCAAATGTGTGATGGTTTCTTCATGAAGTAATGACAGCCTCTGGCAGCCTTCAGCCTGCAAAGGCTCCTGGCTGTGAGGTATTGCATCTCACAAAGACACTGGGCACAAATGCAGATATCTGAATTAGCCTTACCTCATGGTAATAATGCAGTAACATAGTTGTTATCTCCTGGTGGTATCTTACCACCTGACCTGCTGCTTTAGGAGCAAAGGCAGGCTCACAAGGCTGCGAGAGGGATTCAAAACAGCACTTTTTCAAATAGAATCAGCTGCTATGTCCATCTTGATGAACAACATCAAACAAGAGGTGAAAGATACAGCCCAAACCAATCCTGCCTGTCATTCTCAAATGCCGCTAATCCAGCTGTGCTCTGTCACACTCCAGTCAATCTCAGCTCAGGAAGGAACTTCTTCACAGTGCGGGTGACAGAGCACTGGAACAGGCTGCCCAGGGGGGTTGTGGAGTCTCCTTCTCTGGAGATGTTTAAGACCCACCTAGATGTGTTCCTGTGTGACTTGGTCTGGGTGATCCTGCTTTTGCAGGGGGATTGGACTAGATGATCTTTTGAGGTCCCTTCCAATCCCTAATGATTCTATGCTTCTATGAAGACTAGGTGATGACCTTTCTTCTGTTTTCCTGGCATCAGTCATGGCTGGCACCTTTCCTTGGTTTCACACTGTCTCAAGAACCAGCTCTGATGCCAACTGCTGCCCTGCAACAGGGATGTTCTTTCTCCCAGGCCCAGGAGAGGAATTCTCCTGAGCCTCCTTCATGAGTCTGGACAAACATGAGTGATTCTGTGTGACACTGTCTCACCGTGTCCCTGAACGCCTCTGTAAAGCCCCTAGAACCAAACAGAACATGAACATAATTACCAGATTTCAGTATAATGATGTAAGCATCTCAGCGAGACAGGCCGCCGTATGTTTGGCCACCTGGGGAAGACCTTTTTGGCTCCCTGCCCCGGGGACTTGTCAGTTTTGGAAAGTTTGACCCCAGAGCTGTGAGCACAGCTAAAAAACAAGCTATCTTTTTTTGCTGGACAAAAGTAGGACTTCCCTGAATATTTGTGATGGCACTGGCTGTGGGGAACAGGGGAGACAGGCATCAAGGGTGGGTCCAGCACTCAGTCCCACTTCAGCCTCAGGACTGAAGGCTACCAGCATTATTTTGTAGCCTTCTGCTGTGTGAGCAGGAGTGCAGCAGCCATTGCTAAACTTTCCAAACAACAGAATGCTGCTTCCTTCTGAAGACATACACAAAACAGGGGATAGAGAAAGGCACATGCCACTGCATTCTGCAGCCTGGTGTTGGCAATGATACACGTGGACATACTGCACAGCTCCCGCTCCTTTCTTTGGTGGCCTTGCCAAATCCTAATCATCCTGTTTGCCATTGCTCCTTCCTCCCAGATGCTCCATCTCCTGCTCCCTTCCTTGAAGATGCTGCATCTCTTTGAAGGCTTCGGCTGTCTGCCATTCTTTGTTCTCTCCCATCCCAGTTCACTCAGCTTCCGTATGAGGAGAGCATCTGGCTTGGTTTCCTGAGCTGTGTGCTAAGGAACACTGTATACTTTCCTCTACACTACTACACTGCAGACAGTTTTATTCCAGTCGGGGAAGGGCAGTATAGAAGTCTTAGTGTAGATTTGTAGTCTTGGCTGACTTTCTGCAAGAATGCCTCTCCCAGTTACCTCGTCAAAAGGAAAACCAGGCAATCTCCTGTGGAAGGAAAGAACGACAAATACCAAGCATTGCTACAAAACCACCTTCACATTATGCTTTGCAGTACATGTCCCATACCTCAGAGGAAGGCAGTCAACACAAGAGCAGAAGGTATCACACACAGAGCACTGAAGTGGATCCAGAAGCTCTGGCCATGGATCTCAAAACCACTCCCTTCTTTTGTGCAGTTACTAGATCTCTTCTTGACCACCAATCTGCCAAGCAACCTACTCTGCAAATACAGATGAGTGAGCTGTGAGCGTGAACCATACCCTCTGTTTTTCCCAATCTACTGGCCATTCCCTTGATCAGAACATGCTTTACACAGTAGCAGCAGGATAGGGAGGACAGGGAGCTTGGCTAATCCTGAGCTGTTTGGCGGATCCAGATGCCCGTAGCGTGCCTTACTACTGCCTTATGTGTGGCCCTGCGCGTACCACACAGCTGCTTAAATTTTCAGGCTGAAGTTTGAAATAACCCTGGTTAACCAGGCAACCCCTTCTCAACCAAACCTTCCCAAAGAGCTCTGCAAGTTGTTCAGACACACAAAGAGCTGCCAAACAGTGCAGGCTTCTCTGAAGTTTTTGACATAATGGGGACTGAGCAAGGCCAGGAGCTGGAGAAGATACAGCAGCAGCATGACAGAGCATCCCACTGGGTCACACCTTCATCTGGCCAGTCTAATTAAATTGTACAGATGACAGATGTAGAAGTAACCAGGCAGTTCATCATCACCTCACTGTGAGGCAGGGAAGGTATTGCCTCTTCCAGTCAATATGCACCACGAAGGACACTGTCCACTCTGACAGAAGCCATTCCCACTGGCAACATCAACAGGGAAGCAAGAACATTTTGCTGCAGGAAGGTGTTAACCACTTTTGTGCCAGCACCAGCTTTGCCAGTCTAGACCAAACTTCTCACAGGGATTTAAATGAATTCTGTTTGAAAAGGCCTATTGTGCCTAGAGAACCTCCTTAAGGCAGGATGGTAACAAATATGTGCTTGGGCATCTTGAATAGTCTGGAAAAGCGAGCCCTGTGCAACCAGAAAAGAGAAAATGTCCCTAGTGAATTATGTAGAGCATCCCAGAGTACTACAAATCAGACCATTACACTGGCCCGTGCCATCATCTGTTCAGCGAACGCCTTCCCTGTGACAGGAGAAAACTGTCTGCAGTTACTGAGAGGAAGGTTTAAATATTTTATTGGGGCCCTTTGCCTGCCAACTCAAGTTATGAATCAAAAATCAGCAGGGTTCAGCAAGAAAAAAAACCAGCTACCAATGCTTAAAAGCACCCGTGAAACACGGTTGGAACTGATTTTTCTGTGCATAAAATCCCCATGATCTGAAAGCCCTCTGGACCTAAGAGATAGAGAAACTAATTGAACAGCTGCTGGAATATTTCCAGTCCTCAGCAGTTCCTACAATCCTATAAAGACACAGGAAAGCAGACCTAGAATCTGTTGGCCAAGGCTTGATACAACCCGTTATGGACACCATGTGCTAATGATTCAGAGGACAGGCTGGGCGAGTACGTGGGGGATACATTTGCATACAGGAAGGAGAAAACATTGCTGTGATAAACTAGGTCTTTCCTCTTAACACACACCTTGTGTTTCAAAGCATACCTTGGAAGACTCTGCAATATTGAATGTGGAATGTTTGCGTTTTCACCTTATACAAGCCTCTGTCCTGCACTAGAGAGGTTCTCAGACTGTTATCTAACACAAGGTTTGCTTGCCCTCTGCCCTCAGGTTCCTTTTCCCTTCAGAGTTCAAGAATTATTAGTAAAGTACTAGAAATGTACCTCCCAGGACAACTGCACAGTATTTAATGGAAAAACCACCTTGGTATGTTTAAAACAAAAGCTGACAAGCATATCTGATAGTGAAGTTAGGAAAGCTTTTAAAAGAAGGGAGCTGGGTCTGTTGAGCTTGGAGGAGACTGAGGGGTGACCTCATTCATGTCTATAAATATGTGAGGGATGGGTGTCAGAAGGATGGAGCCAGGGTCTTCTCAGTGTCAGCTGGTGATAGGACACGGGGCCATGGGTGCAAGCTGGAACATAGGAGGTTCCACATCAATATCAGAAGGAACTTCTTCACAGAGAGGGTAACAGCACTGGAAGGGGCAGCCCACGGGGGTTGTGGAGTCTCCTCTGGAGAGGTTTAAAACCCGTCTGGACATGCTCCTTTGCAACTTGGTCTGGGTGATCCTGCTGTGTCGGGGGGACTGGACTGGATGATCTTTCAAGGTCCCTTCCAATCCCTATAGTGATTCTATGGATACTAAAGCAGCTCTGAAAGGACTAAGGTACTGGGCAGAATGTTGATGAAGAGGTCAGGGGCACAGAGCAGCTTTTAACATGTAGCCCTGCCGTTATTCTCATTAGAAGCATGAGAAGTTTTTTCAAGGGGATGGTAATGCTAGAAGTTGCTAAGGGAAAGATGTTCAAGAGTGTAGTGCTTTTCTGAACCAGTGTCCCTTTTGTATCTGCCATTGGGGGATGGATGGCAGTCAATGATATTTTTGAAGTCTTCTGTGCTAAGCAAAGTTAATTTAGCACTGACATTTTTCCACTCCTCACTCATTTCAATTTTCACCTCTCCACAAAAGGTTTCATTTTCTTCATGTAGTTTTCCATTTTAGGGCAAGAATTCAGCTTTTGAAAGAATTAGAACTCTGCTTGGAAATAAAATTAAAAGCTTTCTAAGTTAGTAAGAAAAGTGGTGTTTAATTTTTAGAAAGTGAACTAGGAGGACTGACAAATCACAGAATCACAGAACCTTAGGGACTGAAGGAACCTTGAAAGATCATCCAGTCTAATCCCCCTGCCAGACCAGGATCCCTAGATCAAGTTGCACAAGAACATGTCCAGGTGGGTTTAAAATGTCTTCAGAGAAGGAGACTCCACAACTCCCAGGGTTAGCTTAGCTCACTGCTGTGTTTGTTAGAAATGAGTAGATGTGGCTGGGCAAATTTTGCCAAGGGAAATAGTTGTCTCTGTGCAGCTCTGGTGCACACACACAGACAAGCTAAGCAGAGAGCCCTAACAAGAAAACCTCAGTGGTATGACTGAGGATGACTGGAGGTCTGGAACAACTGCCTTATGAAGAGAGATTGAAAAAATTGGGGCTTTTTAAGTTTGGACAAAAGAAGGCTCCGAGGGTCTATAAACACGTGAGGGCTGGGTGTCACAAAGAACGGAATGACACAGGACAAGGGGTAATAATTACAAGAAGGAACTTCTTCACCGTGAGGGTGACAAGAGCACTGGAATGGGCTGCTCAGGGGCACTGTGGAGTCTCCTTCTCTGGAGATGTTTAAAACCTGCCTGGATATGTTCCAGTGTGACTTGGACTGCTGTGGCAGGGGGATTGGACTAGATGATCTTTTGAGGTCCTTTCGAATCCCTAATGTTCTGTGATTCTGTGCAACAGATGCAAGCCTGAACACAGGAAGTTTCACCTCAATCTGAGGAAAAACTTCTTTACAGTCAGGGTTATTACATATTGGAACAGGTTGCCCAGGGAGGCTGTGGAGTCCCATTCCCTAGGGATGTTTCAGACCCGTCTGGATAGGTTTTTGTGTGCTTGATGTAGGCTTTTTAGGCAGTTATGCTTTTCAGTAATTTGCAGACTGCCTTAGCAGGAGGGCTGGACCTGATGGCTTTTGAAGGCCCCTTCCAACCCTAACAAACTGTGTGTGTAAACAGGATCACACCAGCATGGAAAGGCTGGAAGGTCAGAATTAGTAATGGAATGGCACATTATTAGATCTCAGCAGGACTAAAGACATCAGTAATGCAGTCTTTGTACTGTTTCTTTAGGATCCTTTGGAACAGAAATGTAGTTAGCTCAAGGTAGAGATGAGGCTGGAACGGTAGGAATTTAACACCGGCTGCTCAAGGAGAAAGGAATGCACAGGCAACGCTGACAGGAAGCTAAAAGCTCCTTTTACTGTATGGTCAAGTCATTCTGATGGGAGATATTAAAATCTTAAAAATTAAAGAAGAGCAAAGTTCAGATTAATACTTAACTTTTTTAAAGCCGGTAACTTTGACTGTAGTGGGTTTTTTAAGCTTAACTCAAGTAGTAGAGTTCTTATGGGGAGAGGGACAGGCAGGTTTCTACACCACTTCCAGGTCTCTTATGGCACTCTTCCAAGGCATACAATGTGGATCCCTGCCCCATGACAGAACCCTGCTCTTGGATCAATCACTGGCCTCCATCAGGCTGCCAGGTGAGATTTCCAGGAGATAATGTTGTTGAGCACCGCACCGCACCTCTCTGGTACACCACCTCTGTCACACATTGAGGAGCTACTGTAATGAATAATAAAAACATGTACTATTGCTTTATAACATAAAATGAACACATTCAGGACTCCAAGCAAGGGGCACAAAAAACCCCAAACCTGGGAAAGAGGAATGTAACTAAGTTGTGCTTTAACACAAGGAACCACAAGAGTTTTTTCCAAACACCTATTCTTGGCGATACATCTCTTCCACAGCTCCACTTCACACTGACACTTGTGGGGCCTGTTATTTGACCAGTGCTAGGTCAGCTGGAAAGAATGGTACCCTCATCATCACACACGTGCTAGAGCAGGAGTGAAATCTTAGTCCAAACAGGTGAATGGTTAGAGTCAAAAAACCTTTGTAGCAGGACACGGATTAAAAACTGTCCTTTTTTTTCTCACTATCAAAGACTGAAAGTTCCTGAGGCAGGGGTTTTCAAGGGCAGGCTCAGGTGGAGGACCTCTTTGGCCAGAGAAAATTCTGCACTGCAGGTGGCTACATGCTGGAAAAACACATCACTAGGATTTTCTAGAAAAATAATTACCTGTAATATCCACTGCATATGTAAGGAGAGTCCCAAACAGCTGCCAAAGCCTCCAGGCAACTAGTTAAATTTAAGTCTGTGTCCTGCTGCTTCCTCAATCAGAAGTTTGATTGATGAGTCCTTCCACATGGAAAAGCAGCAGTCACTGAAAACAAAGCTATCCACATTGGACTTCTGAGCTGTTCAGGCTGGGTGGGTAAGGAATTGGCTGGGGGGTCACAGCCAAAGAGTTGTGGTCAATGGTTCAGTGTCCAAGTGGAAACCAGTGACAGGTAGTGTTCCTCAGGGATTGGTACAGGGCCAGTGCTGTTTAACATCTTTATTGGTGTCACGGACAGTGGCATTAGAGTGCACCCTGAACAAGTTTACTGGCAACACCAAGGTGTGTGGGGCAGTCAACAAGCTGTAAGGAAGAGATGCTATTCAGGACTGACAGGTGTGAGAGTTGGGCCCAGAACAACCTCATGAAGTTCAACATGCCAAGTGCAGGGTCCTGCACCTGGGTAGGGGCAATCCCAAGCACAAATACAGACTGGGTAGAGCATGGCTAGAGAGCAGCCCTGCAGACAGACTTGGGAGTGTTGGTTGATTAAAAACTCCACCTGAGCCAACTTTGTGTGAGTGCAGCCCAGAAGGCAAACAAGGCTGGAGGGCCGAGCCCAGAGAGTGGTGGTGAATGGTGCCACATCCAGCTGGCGGCCGGTCACTAGCGGTGTCCCTCAGGGGTCAGTGCTGGGCCCCATCCTCTTTAACATCTTCATAGATGATCTGGATGAGGGCATTGAGTCAGTCATCAGCAAGTTTGCAGATGACACAAAGCTGGGGGCAGATGTGGCTGAGTTGGAGGGCAGAAGGGCTCTGCAGCTACAGGCTGGGGTCGGAGTGGCTGGAGAGCAGCCAAACAGAAAGGGACCTGGGGGTGCTGATCGATACCCGCCTGAACATGAGCCAGCAGTGTGCCCAGGTGGCCAAGAGGGCCAATGGCATCCTGGCCTGCATCAGGAATGGTGTGGCCAGCAGGAGCAGGGAGGTCATTCTGCCCCTGTACTCTGCACCGGTTAGGCCGCACCTTGAGTACTGTGTCCAGTTCTGGGCCCCTCCATTTAGGAAGGACATTGAGGTGCTTGAACGTGTCCAGAGAAGGGCAACGAGGCTGGTGAGGGGCCTTGAGCACAAGCCCTATGAGGAGAGGCTGAGGGAGCTGGGATTGTTTAGCCTGGAGAAGAGGAGGCTCAGGGGAGACCTTCTTGCTGTCTACAACTACCTGAGGGGTGGCTGTGGCCAGGAGGAGGTTGCTCTCTTCTCTCAGGCAGCCAGCACCAGAACAAGAGGACACAGCCTCAAGCTGCGCCAGGGGAAATTTAGGCTTGAGGTGAGGAGAAAGTTCTTCACTGAGAGAGTCATTGGCCACTGGAATGGCCTGCCCAGGGAGGTGGTGGAGTCGCCGTCCCTGGAGCTGTTCAAGGCAGGATTGGACGTGGCACTTGGTGCCATGGTCTAGCCTTGAGATCTGTGGTAACGGGTTGGACTTGATGATCTATGAGGTCTCTTCCAACCTTGGTAATACTGTGATACTGTGAACATCCTGGGTTGCATCAAAAGAAGCATGGCCAGCAGGTCTAAGGAGGTGATTCTGCCCCTCTACTCTGCTATCATGAGACCTCACCTTGAGTACTGTGTCCAGGTCTGGAGCCCTCAGCATAATGAAGACATGAAGCTATTGGAGCAGGTCCAGAGGAGGGCTACAAAAATGATCAGAGGACTGAAATGCCTCTCCTACAAGGACTAGTTGGGGGAGTTGGAGTTGTTCAGTTTGGAGAAAAGAAGGCTAAGGGGAGGCCTTATTCCAGATTGTCCTGGGTTACGAAAAGCAAAACCAAACTCTGGTATCGCTTTTTACCCCTCCTGTTCCCCAAATATACATCTGTTATGTTTTTAGACTGTGAGGGTGCAGAATCCCCACTGCAGATAGGGTTTTTCATTGCCAACAGCCACTGGGCCTGGGTATTCTTTGGTAATGGCCCATTTGAGTCGACAAAAGACACCAGCCACTGCAGGAGTCATGAAGGCACCAAGAGCAGATCAGAGGCTCCATGAGAGGGGTTTGTAGCCAGTTTAAAGGGGGGTGGGGGTATTTCTGCCTATCAAAGGCTTTGCTTGGGGGTGGGTAATAATCCTTCCTTCTTCCTGCTGCCCCTCCTGCCGGACTTTTGCCTGAACCCCACGTGCTCCTGCCACTTCTGTCCCCCTGCTCTGAGCCGAGCCAAGCTGCTGACTGCCCAGTGCGACTCCGGCCCCATTCCACCCTGCAGATTCCTCCACCTGCTTCTCCAGCCACCTGTGCCTCCCTTGTCAGGTTTTCCATGGTGGTGGGGGAGAGACACCTTATCATGGTGGGCACAAGCTTGGAGGTCACTCTCCATCTCGGGTTGGCTTACCCAAGTGATTCTGTTAGCATTCCTATTTAATATCCTATTCTGTAAAAGTTATTTCTTTCACTTGCATCTGACTGCTAGGTTTGCTTAGCGCTCCCTCTTTCTCTCTCTTTGGGGAAAGAGCCAGGGGAGTTGAGTTGGGGGAAAAGAGACTTCTAACAGAGGGTCTCTGCCCAGAACATCGCAGATTTTTGATATTTGAAAGAAGACTACAAGAAATCTGTGAGGGGGAGACTTCCTACAAGGGCTTGTAATAATAGCACAAGGGGTAATGACTCGAAACTAAATCTAGATTTAGATTAGATGTTAAAGAGGAGGTTCTTCATTGAGGGTGGTGAGACTGGAACAGGTTGCCTAAGGAAAATGTGGGTCATCCATCACTGTAAGTGTTCCAGGTCAGGTTGGATGGGGTTTTGTGTAGTGTGGTCTAATGAGGGGTGTCCGTGTCCCTGCCCATAACAGAAGCGTTGGAACCGGATGATCTTTAGGGTCCTTTCCAACCCAAACCACTACATGATTCTATACCCCAAGAATGCACCAGGCAAATAACCAAAAGGGACATTCAGGTAAGATTTTCCTTCCCTGCTAGGAAGTGAGATCTTCATATGTCCCCTTCAGTTCCCTCAAGGACCTACCAACAGATCCAGCTAACCCTGCTGGCAGTCCAACTTACACAGTCACATTGGATACTGAGGTAGGCTGCACCTTCTCCTAACCTCTCTGAGGTCACTGGCCTGGCTTCGCATTTGCTGATCCTTGAAGCGCCTGCCTGAAGACAAGCTTCTTCAGTTGATCCAGTTTATTGTCTCTTAGGGCATCCCGTATGGCGCTGAAGAAACTGAAGTAGTGCTGGAAATTGTGCATCATGAGCAGGACACCAGCCAACAGCTCATGGGTGATGAGGAGGTGATGGACGTAGGCGCGAGTATGCCTCTGACAACAGTAACAGGTGCATCCCTCCAGCAAAGGACCAAAATCATCTTGGTATCTAAAGGAGGAAGCAATGTTGGATAACATCAAAGTAAGAAGACCCAGTCAAGCAATAAAAACTATCCAGTTACTGTCTTCAAAACCTTCATTTTTTTATGAAGTCCCCTTCCAGTTACTGACCACGTGCAAATCAAACAGAGGACAAAAGCATCATATGTAGTGATACAGCTACAGGTATCCTGCTAACAAACTCACATACCTTTTGTCCTTCAGAGATATCTCAAAAGGGGTCATTTCTGGGTCAGCTTTGGCGATTTCACCCTGGTCTTCTTCAGCACCATTCTTCTCCAGGTCTTGGGTCCTGTTTTGGTTTAAAACTGTTTTAAATAAAAAGACAACAAATTTTAATGAACAGAGAGCAAAGGCAGAAGAAGGACACCAACCTTACAGTACATACTTCTGCTACTCCTTTGCCAGATGAAAACTCTTGCTACAAGTTCCCACCCCTTTCCTACAGTAAGCAATTATTTTAGTTAGATTATTTAACATTAATACAATTTTATATTATTAAAGCAGCAGGAGACAAGTGAAAACCAATCTGCTAAACCTAATGAAGAGTTAGAGCTGAAACAACGGTGTAATCTTTTGCTGTTCTACTATGCTGGATTCTTAATAAAATTATCAAAAATACTTCCAGCCTGCACTGCATGCTGAATAGAATGCAATCACCTGAACAAATGGATTTTATTGAGTTTTTATTAATAGTAGACAGGCAACTCGCCTGCACTCATTCACTCTACTTTCCATGCTATCAACAGGCTCAAAAATTTAGATGTTCCTCCTTTAAATGGAATGAAAAGAGGCTGGCAGCACTAATGCATAAGATTCAAATTCCACGTCTGCCTTTTCAAATGTTTACTGTGACAGCTAAAAAAAATCACCCCATACTTTTGTGGATTTATTCTTACAGAGAAGATATATCTGGATGATCTTTAAGGTCTTTTCCAACCTTATCATTACTGTGATACTGTGAAACACCAATACTACTGTTGGCACAATCTACTGAGACCAAAACACTCAACACAAAATGGAGTTTGTCTTTACTCAGAATCTTGTAACTGAAGAATAAGGTGAGATAAGGTAAAGAACAATGAAGAGAAGGATTCAAAAAAAAAAGCAGCAAGCACAAAGTTTCCATAAGCTGGTTTTGAATTATCTAGGCATGAAAAATCACCAAATTCTACTCCTAAGGAAAAAATGTAGAATGTTCATAGAGCTATAGAATGTCCAAGGTTGGAAGGGACCTTAAAGATCATCTAGCTCCAACCCCCTGCACAGGCAGGGACACCTTCACTAGATCAGGTTACTCAGGGCCCAGCCAACTTGGCCTTGAACACTTCCAGGGATGGGGCAGCCACAACTTTCTAGGGTGACCTGTTCCAGCATCTCACCATCCTCACAGCAAAGAACTGTTTCCTAATGTCCAACCTAAATCTCCCCTCCTCAAGCCTGTAACCCCTTCCCCTTGTCCTCTCGCTATGCACCTGTGTAACGAGCCCTATCCCGGCTTTTGTGTAGCCCCTTCAGAGATTGAAAAGCTTCTAGAAGATCACTTTGGAGCTCAGCCTGTCCTCATAAGGGAGATGCTCCAGCCCTCTGATTATTTGAGTTACGCTCCTCTGGACATCTTCCAGAAGCTCAGTGTCCTTATGTTGGGCACTCTGGAAGTGTACACAGTACTCCAGGTGGCATCTCACAAGTGCAGAGCAGAGGGAGAGAACCACTTCCCTCAATCAACTGTCACTGCTGCTTTTGATGCAGCCCAGGACACAGTTGGCTTTCTGGGCTGCAAGTGCAGACAGTTCCTGTGAAACTTCTGGTCCACCACCACCCCCAAGTCCTTCTCCTTAGGGCTGTCCTCAATCCTTTCTCCTCCCAAACTGTATTCATGCATAGGATTGCCTCAATGTAGGTGCAGAACCTTGTACTTGCTCTTGTAGAGCTCTGTGCAGTTTGCAGAGCCCACTTCTCAAGCCCCGCAAGCTATCTCTGGATGGCCTCCCTTCTAGCACGTTGACTTCACCACAAAGTTTGGTGTTGCCAGCAAACTGACTGAGGGTGCATTCAATTCCACTGCCCATGTCACTGACAAAGATGTTAAACAGCACTGGTCCAAACACCAACCCTCAAGGAACACCCCTCGTCACATCTCTGCATTGGGACACTGAGCCACTGATCACAATTTTTTGGGTGTGACCATCCAGCCAGCTTCTTACCCAATGAGTGGTCCATCCACTGAATCTGTATTGTTCCAGTTTACAGATCAGAATGTCGTGTGGGACAGTGCTGAATGCTTTGCACAGGTCCAGGCAGATTATGTCTGTTGTTCTGCCTTCATCCACTGAGGCTGTGACCCCATCATGAAAGGCTACCAAACTGGTATGCAGAACTTGCCCTTGGTGAAGCTGTGTTGGCTGCCACCAATCACCCTTTTATTATCTGTTTGCCTTAGTGGAGCTTTCAGGAGGATCTGCTCCATGATCTTGCCAGGCACAGAGGGGAGACTGACTGGCTTATAGTTCCTTGGGCCTTCTTTTCTTCCACTTTTGAAAATGGGGATGGTGTTCCCCCTTTACCAGTTATTGGGAACGTCACCATAGTGCCATGGCTTTTCAAATGTAATGGACAGTGGCTTTGCAACTTCATCCACCAGCTCTTTCAGGAGCCGTGGGTGAATCCCATCCAGTACCGTGGACTTGTTCACTGTCAGTGACTGAGACTTTAAGCGGTCTCAGTCCTGCTCTTTGTCTGTAGTGGGGGGACCTTCCCTTCCCCAGTCCCTGCCTTTGGCCTCTGCAGCATGGAAGGTGTGACCAGAGTCTTTGCCAGTCAAGACAGAGGCAAAGTAGTTATTGAGTACCTTGGTCTTCTCTGTGTCTCGTTTCCTTCTGGAGTGGGCCTACATTTTCCCTAGTCTTCCTCTTATCGACATATCTATAGAATTTTTTCTTGCCCTTATCTCCTCTCATCAGATACAATTCTCTCTGGGTTTTTGCTTTCTTAACACCATCTCTTGCTTCTCTGACTACTTCTCTGTACATCTCCCAGGTCATCTGTCCTTGTTTCCATTCTCTGTAAGCTTTGTTTTTACCCCTGCATGTGTCCAGGAGTTCCCTCCTCATCCATGCCTTCTGGCACTCTTGCCTGCCTTCCTCTTCATTGGGACACACTGGCCCTGGGCTTGCAGGAGGTGATCCTTGAAAAAGGACCAGCTTTCCTGGGCTCCCTTCCCATCCATAGATTTGTCCCATTTTACCCTACTAAGCAGATCTTTGAAGAGACTAAAGTCTGCCTTTTTAAAACCAAGTCCCATGAGCTTACTTCACGCTTTTCTCACTGCCTTAGGATCTTGACCTCTACTGTGTCATGGTCACTGCAGCCTAGTCTCCCATCAAGTCTTACATTGCTCACTCTGTTGGTGAGTATAAGGTCTAGCAAAGCTCCCTTTCTAGTTGGTTCCTCCACCATTTGGAGGAGAAAGTTGTCATCAATGCACTCCAGGAACTTCCCGAAATGCTGATGCTTTGCTGTGTTGTCTTTCCAGCATATGTTAGAGTGGTTGAAGTCCTCCATGAAGACTGTGGCTTGCAAGTCCCAAGCAGTTTTTATCTGTTTAAAGAGGGCCTCATCCACTTGGTCATTCTGTTTGGGTGGCCTGTAGCAGACTACCACTATTATATCACTTGCCCCTGACTTTCCTTCAGTTCTAACCCATGGGGTCTCTGTCAGTTCCTCATCCATCTCCACGTGAAGCTCCATGGACTCCAGTTGGTCACTGATGCAGAGGACAACACCCCCTCCTCTTCTGCCTTCCTGTCCTTCCTAAATAGTCTGCACACAGCCATGGCCACCCTTCAGTCGTGGGAGCCATGCCATCACATCTCAGTAACATCATAGCCCTGAAGGCAGGCAGACATGGGTAAATCCTCTTGTTTATTTCCCACGCTTCGTGCACTGGCATAGAGGCAATTCTGATGTGCCCCCTTCGAAGCAGTCTTGCTGGCAGGGCTTGTAACGGCCCTGCTTTCCTGCTGGCCTGTGATTGATTCCTTTCCAGGCTCAGAGCATCTGTTAGTGGTTCTGGCCTCAACATGATGGGTGTGTTGTGAACTGAGGATGCCCTCCCCCATCCTCTCTAGTTGAAAGCCCTCCTAAATGTTTTTCTGCATTAAAAAATTTAAGAGGCTAAACCAAAATGGCTGCTTGAAACACATTTGATAGATGGGTGATACACATGCTTCATCTCAGAGCGGAGTAACTTAATAAATTATGTACATCTTCTTTTTGCTTTGATATCACAGAAACACTCTGGTTGGCAAAGACCCCTGGGATCATAGAGTTCAACCATCTACCCCCACCTTACAAGTTCACCCTTAAAGCAGATCCCTCAACACCTCATGCAAAAGATCTTTACACACATCCAAGGATGGTGACTCAACCACTTCCCTAGGAAGCCCATTCCAGTGCCTGACCACCCTTTCTTTAAAAAAATTCTTCCTCATATCTATTCTAAACCTACCCTGCTGCAACTTGAACCCATTCCCTCTTGTTCCATCACTAATTGCTTGAGAGAAGAGACCAGCATCAACCTCTACACAACTTCCTTTCACAGTATCACATCGTAGAACAGTATCACAGTATTACCAAGGTTGGAAGAGACCTCATAGACCATCAAGTCCAACCTGTCACCACAGAGCTCAAGGCTAGACCATGGCACCAAGTGCCNCCAGCCTGTAGCTCTGCATGGGATTGTTGTGGCCAAAGTGCAGCACCCAGCACTTGGACTTATTGAACGCCATCCCGTTGGACTCTGCCCAACTGTCCAGGCGGTCGAGGTCCCGCTGCAGAGCCCTTCTGCCCTCCAACTCAGCCACATCTGCCCCCAGCTTTGTGTCATCTGCAAACTTGCTGATGACTGAATCAATGCCCTCATCCAGATCATCTACAAAGATGTTAAAGAGGATGGGGCCCAGCACTGACCCCTGAGGGACACCGTTAGTGACCGGCCGTCAGCTGGATGTGGCACCATTCACCACCACTCTCTGGGCTTGGCCCTCCAGCCAGTTCCTAACCCAGCACAGAGTGTTGCCGTCCAAGCAACACTCCGTTCAGGTAGTTGTAGAGAGTGATGAGGTCTCCTCTCAGCCTCCTCTTCTTCAAACTAAACAGCCCCAGCTCTCTCAGTCTCTTCTCATAAGATTCATTCTCCAGGCCCTTCACCAGCTTAGTTGCCCTCCTCTGCACCTGCTGCAGCACCTCCACATCTCTCTTGTATTGAGGTGCCCAAAACTGGACACAGTACTCAAGATGTGGCCAAATACAGGGGGATGATAACCTCCCTACTCCTGCTGGCAAAAGAAATGAAACTTCTGTCAGGTAGAAAATGAAGTGACTTCAAAAATCCACTATTAAAAACAGACATATATTCAGCTAATTCTAGAAATCAGGTATCTTAGCTGTCCACTGAATAGGTCCAGCCATCACTGTTAATGGCAATACAAAAATTGCTGGTGGCACAGACAAAAACCACCCTCTATTCAGTGTTTAAGAAACACTTGAGCATATTTTAGCTAATCAGACATGCACAACCTAGGCTGCATTCTCAACATGTTTCACACCAAAATACCTTGCCTTCAAAAGAAACACTTGACAGGGGGATTGGACTGGATGATCTTTCCAGGTCTCCTGCAATCCCTGATGCTCTGTGATTCTGCGGAATCCCAGTTTTTCCAATGGTTACTGCTCTTATTTCAGGAATAGAAAATTCCTCCATGAATTATTCTTCACACAGAATATTAGGAATTGGAGAGGACCTCAAAAGATCATCCAGTCCAATCCCCCTGCCACAGCAGGATCCCCTAGATCAAGTCACACAGGAACATGTGCAGGTGGGTTTTAAACATCTTGTTACAGTGTGAAAATTACCAGAATACTCAGATGTATAGATTTGTGCTTTCATGAAGAAAAAGATGCATTTTGCTTTAAAAGCACCCCCACAAGGTGACCTGTCCTGGGGGAGGGTACCCGCAATTGCGGGGTGTAGGCTAGGTAGGAAGATAAAAGAGGGCTGACTCCAACCCTGCCTCTTTTTGCTGAGGGCTCCTAGCCCAGCAAAGGGCTGTTGCCCCATGCTCACCCCCCCACACACACACTTCCAGAGTGATGGGGGGTGGAAGACAGGCCTGCTGTGCCTTGGCTGCAGCCCGGACCCCGGCCCCGCTCCGCTGCAGGGAGGGATGCAGCAGCTCCGCGCAGCCCCGACCCCGGCTCGGCAGTGCCAGCTTCAACCCAGCCTAGTCCGGAGCTGGCACAGCGACCTGGAGAAGCAAGACCTTAGTGCCAATCTACCACTCCCACCACGGAGCAGCCGTTCAGCGACCCATGGTGAGATGAAAGATTCTTTCCTTTCTCCCTGGAGCTGAGACAGGAGGAGAGAGGAGGGTCATGGAACCCTCTCAGCCACGTTTGCAGAGTGTGGGGGGGCCCCTGCTGATGCGTCCATGTGGTCAATCTCCATCTTGGGTCCCACATGTGGTCAGGACCATGCGGCCACCACCACCACCATCTTAAGAGAGCACTGATCAGCAGGGAGAGAGACAGTTTGTCCTTTCTGCCACTGAAAAAAACTGGGAATGCTTTTGAATATTGGGGAGAGAAGGAGAATTCCCTCCTGCTTAGCTGAAGAAAGCAGGACTCAAGAAATCCTTAAACCCTGGGCATGGAAGACAGAGTCTGGGTTCTTTGTTTGAAAGCATGTCTCCTGCATCGAGGGATGCAGTTAAGGTGCTGAGGAATCAGGGCTGCCCGATCAGCGTTGAGCTGGAGAAGCTACGCTGCAGAATTGAAGAATTCACTGGTCTGGACAGCCAAGGGTGCTGGTGTCTGCAGATAGTGGTGATGAATGAATAATGGAGAGGGCGGCGGTACCAGTCTCTACTCGACTGACACGTTCTTTCCCAGGTCTTTAATGTAAAACCCAAGGACTGATACTGTAGTGATCTCCCACTGTATTTTTCTCAGAATATGTGATGGCATTGGTGACACAGAGTCTAGTTTGTGTGCACTGACTTGCTTAACCTTTTCTTCTTTTCTGTGCACAGTTATAGAGTTAATAAACCCTTTTCCATTTTCCCTAAGCTATCCATTGTCTGGTAAATTTTACCCGAGATCTCATCGAGACCTCACTGCTTTGTTTTCCTTTAATTGTGGTCTTGAACCCACCACAAATCTCCAAGAGAAGGAGGCTACACAACCTTCCTGAGGAGCCCGTTCTATTGCTCTGTCACCCTCAACATGAAGAAGTTCCTACTCATATTGATGTGGAACCTCCTATGTTCCAGCTTACACCTGTTGCTCCTTGTCCTGTCACTGGATGCCACTGAGCAGAGTCTAGCTTCATCCTCCTGTCACCTGCTCTTTCTGTATTTATCAACATTAATGAGGTCACCCCTCAGCCTCCTTTTTTTGAAGCTCAAGAGACACAGCTTCCTCAGCCTTTTCTCTTCAGGGAGGTGTTCCATTCCATCATCTTTGTGGCTCTGCAGTGGACTCTCTCAAGCAGTTCTGTGTCCTTCTGGAACTGAGGGGCCCAGAACAAGAACCCAATACTCCAGATGTGGTCTCACCAGAGCAGAGTAGAAGGCTGGTATAGCAAAAACTATAATGACCACCAAAAGCTTACCTGTTGCTTCAGGATCTGAAAGGAAGTCATAACTGAAAACCAAGGCACAGCCTCGCTCTGTCACTTGGAAGGGAAAGAAGCTCTCAAAAATGTCCACTCCCCTTTCAATGCATTCGATCACCTCATCTGGTTTGCTCATACCATGGATGATTCTGTAAGAGAGACATAGGAAGAAAAATCTAGTATACTCTGAGCAGAAGCAAGCAGGTTTCTAAAAGAAAAGACATGTACAGCACATGTAGCTTATCCCTGCACCTGCTAACCAGAAGGCCAGTGGATACAACAGTCATCACACAGAATCCATTTCTAGACTTCCAGCCTATCCAACACATAGGAGGTTTTTCTTTATGTGCCAGCTGGAAGACAGTAACAACCTGTCCTTTACCACATAAACACCTCATTCTGTTCATTACATTTGAAGTGACTTAGTTTCTTTCCCACACAAATAATTCACTCAGATTCAATATTCACCAAACATCTATGCCATAAAAGAGATATTTTCCTTACTCATATTTGTGGCTTTGGGAACTACCAGTTTCCAGACACATGAACCCATTACTTGATAACTGTTTAGGAGACAGTCTAAATAGACTCGATCAACAGCAATAGAGACAGCAGAAGACAGCTTGTCGAACATACAAGTCCTTCAGGTGACAGACATTTCATACAGCACTTGAAGAACTGCCTGGAGTCTGGAGAACTGCCACTGGAAAGAGAAAAGTCCCTTGCTTTATTCTTCCCTCCTTTTTACACTGTTACCTGCTCAAATTATTTACCCCAAAACTTGGGCTGTAACATGACATTACGAGCCAAAGAGAGTCCAGCTGGATTTCCATCAATGGTAATAAAAATGCTGCTGTTATCCAAACCTAACTAGCAGCTTCCCTGATGGTTGGTGAAGCAGAAAAGAGAGCAGTGCCTGCTCTCCAGCAGGTGCATGGCTGGGCTGGCAGTGGTAGAAGCTAATGCAGGGCAGTGATCTAAACAGATAATTAGGAAAACACACAGGAGCTGATAAATGAAGTCACAAGGTGCCATTTTTAGTCACTTTTTTAAGTACTCCAATTAAATTGATGAGCACGGAATAAGGATGGAAGAGTTTTACAGCATGAGTGTCTAACATTTCAGGCTGTCATGTCATGGAGAAAATGATAATAAACAGTAGCTCTGTGTATACAATCAAAACCCTTGCTAAAACTTATCTTTTCACAGGTAAGGACAAATGTTTGTTCTTGCAAGGGTTCTGATGCTTTTGAAAAGGGAAATAATTTTTACCAAGAGACTTCAGCATCTTTAGAAACATGGAAGGACTCTAACAAGTACATTCATAAGATCATTTCACCATCACACAAAAAGCAATTGCTTCTTGGTTGAAGCACAAGTTTGTTTTCTAGCGAATTTCATATTGTGGTAGAACACAGCTGCAAAACAACTTCAGGCAGAATGGCAAGGGTGATTCAGAACAGCACGATTGTCTGAAATTCACTTGAGGTACTTACAAGACCACCCGAGAGCTAACCAGCTTTCTTCCTACAAAGAGGTCAGAAACACATGTCTTAACCAGACAAGCAAACTATTTGACAGATGAGACAGATGCACTGGTAGCTGCTAAGGTTAGCTGAGCAGATTGGACTCTAATGCTCCCAGGAGATCTTTTAAGTACCTCAACCAGACAAGATGGCAACAACACAGCAGGCCTTCTAATTGTCAGGAAAATTCAAACCCCAGGTATCACTAAGCATGAACAAGCTGCAATGCCAGACACATACTTCTGAATTTAATTTCCTGTTGCACAGCACTAGGTCAGTGCAACATTAGGCACAGCTACAGGAAGACAACAGGGCCCAAGTCACTCACTTTGGAGAGCAATGAGAAAAGCAACCACACTACTTCTGTTGTATCTTCCCATGCAAAAGCCAGCAAGCTCAAACCAACACTAAAAGAGCCCTCCCACACAGAATCATAGAATCCTAAGGGATTGGAAAGGACCTCAAAAGATCATCTAGTCCAATCCCCCTGCCACAGCAGGATCACCTCACTGGAGAAGCCATGGAATCAGAGTCACTCAGGGTAGGAAGGAACCATCATCCAGTTCCAACACCTCCAGCACAGGCAGGGACACCCCACCCTAGACCAGGCTGGCCAGAGCCTCATCCAGCCTGGCCTTAAACACCTCCAGGGATGGGGCCCCAACCACCTCCCTGGGCAACCCATTCCAGGCTCTCACCACTCTCACGGTGAAGAACTTCCTCCTCACATCCAGCCTAAATCTACCCATCTCCAGCTTTGCTCCATATGAACAACTAGTAAACAGCAGCACACATTTTCTGGAAATCTTTAGTTACTCTTAGTCATTCATAAGAGTCAAGAATGCTGCCACTTCTCCCAGTCTCTGCCATGGATCTGATGGGCACAACTAACAACCTGGAATACACAACGATCCCCACACTGTGCCAGTCCAAGCAGAAGATACAACTGGTTTGGGCCAGGCTGGTTGTCCACTGGTTCAGTGCCTCAGGTGCTAGGTCAGAGCTGGCTGCCAGAAGATCATGTAAGCACCAGCTGGTTCTGACAGTACCCCTTCTCTGCTCTGCTCCAATTCAGACCAAAGAGAACTGGAAACACTACAGTTTTTCTGAGACATCTCTGTGAAACAGATTGATGATAATGTTCTTGTTCAAGCTGAACGTCAAGCAAATCAGGGCTCCAGAGGCCAAACGCAAGTGGCCCAGACACTGTACTTATAATTCTTCCTAAAAAAAGTAAAGATGACTTAACTAAAATGTTGATTATTCTCCAAATGTTGGGAATACTCAAACCTACAGCATGAGCACAGCTTGGTGCCAGCTGCAGCTAAAAACTGAAACAAGAGTTGAAGACCAGCCTGAGAGTAGAATTTATGTAGATTAGCACACACAGAGAGCTGTGCAATGCAGCGACTACTTCCTGCAGTGATATTGCACAGCAGCTCATAGATACTCCTCATAATAGGACAGATGGAATTCTTGGGATGTTTCCCACACAACTTACCTTGGTTTATCCTCTGGCAGCTCTGCTGTGACAGAAGCTATCAGTTTCAACTTAGTCTCCTTGGCCATGGCACATCCCTGGAAGCCATCTAGCACAAAGCCACCCACAGGTCGCTTGGCAGTCTCCCTGGCAGATCGGAGCCTCTCTTCTAAGATATCTCCACCTTCAATTGCTCCAAACATTACACTTCCTTGTAGTTCCTGGCCCAAGAGAAAGCTACAAGTGTTAGTGTGCTCTGCCAAAGACAGAGACCTCTCACAGCCTAGAATCCAGATGCCTGCTATGTAAGCACAGCATTCCCAAGAACTTGCCAGAGCCACTATGTTCTATCCCATCAAACACTATTCCCACACAACGCATGAAGTGCAAGTGTAAGGCACAAACAGAATTAGAAAAGGCATGATTCCACATCTTACCTTGAGACTAACTCACTAGATCTTTTGTGCCATTCTTTCTGCCTCTCTGTCGAAGGCAATAACCAGAGATTACCACAGAACAGTAGGGATTGGAAGGGACCTTGAAAGTTCATCTAGTCCAGTCCCCCTGCCACAAAAGGATCACCTAGATCAAGTCACACAGGCACATACCCAGGCAGGTTTTAAATGTCTCCAGAGAAGGAGACTCCATAACCCTACTGGGCAGCCCTTTCCAGTGCTCTGTCACCCTCACTGGGAAGAAGGTCCTTCTCACATTTATGTGGAACCTCCTACTTTCCAGCCTACACCCATTGCCCCTTGTCCTATCATTAGATGACATTGAGAAGAGCCTGGCTCCATCTTCCTGACACTCACCTTTCACATATTTATCAACATTAATGAAGTTACCCTTCAGTCTCCATTTTTCCAAGCTAAAGAGACCCAGCTCCCTCATCAAGGAGACATTCCACTCCATCATCTTTGTGTCTCTGCACTGGACTCTCTCAAGCAGCTCTGTGTCCTTCTTAAACTGAGGGGCCCAGAACTGGATATAGTGTTCCAGATGTGGTCTCACTAGGGCAGAGTAGTGGGGGAGGAGAACCTCTCTCAATCTGCTGATCACCCCTTTTCTGATCCATTCCATGGTGCTATTTGCCTTCTTTGCCACAAAGGACCACTGCTGGCTCATGGTCACCCTGCTGTCCACCAAGACCCCCAGGTCCCTTTCTCCTACACTGCTCTCCAAGCATAGAAGAGCAGTCTCTACCCTATACTGGTACCTGGGGTTGTTCTTGCCCAGATGCAAGACTTTATCTCTGTATGTGGCCCCTCAGCATAACACGTGTCAGTGCAGAATATAAAGCAGGTGCCATTATCCTGGCCATCACACATCAGATCTCACAACAAATCACCTTTCAGGGGCGATTTCTAGCAGGTCCCCTCTTACTTGGAACTGAGGGGACTTCAGAGCAAAAAGATGGATTTTCTCAATCTGAATGAGAAGAGTCTAATTTGCCTATGTCGAGGCCATGGTTTAACAGTAGGCTTGCTATAGTTAGGGTAATGGCTGGACTCAGTGATCTTAGAAGTCTTTAGAATCCAAACAATTCTATGCTTCTAAGTGAAATACATACATTATGGTCCAAAAGTGGGGGAAATAAAAGTTCTTCTCAACAAGCAGAGATGGGTACCCTGGTGCATAAGGCTTAAAAGAAGAGAGTGGCAGAAGGAAAAACCACTGTGCTTCTGGTTATACCTCATCTAGGACTGTCACCTGGGCATTCTCTGACACATAGTGCATGACATGATTTACTACTACATGACATCCCAGGACTGGCCCAGGATACAGCACAGTCCAAAAAGCAGATGTGGTGCTACTGCCCTGAGATTTCATGGGCCTTACCGGTGATTTTTCTAGAAGCTGAAGGCATGCATCTAGGAAGGAAAGTGACCTATCCACAGACTTCTTGACCCTTTTTCTACCAACTTCCCCAGAAATGGTGTCTCCGTCAGAGATGCACTGGAACCAGTCTGGCTGGACGGCCTGCTGTATGTCCATGAACTTGGAAGCTGTAATTTCCATGCGCCCTGAGGCTCCCCACAGAGATACTGTCTGTCAAGGAAGAATAGGGATGAATGTCAGTTGCAACACTGAACAGATCTTAAGGGTCAAAGGAGCAAAGGAACTGGGCTGGTGAAACAATAGATGCTGGAGTGACACTTGATAGATAAGTTCTCCAGGATTGTGGCTGCACTTGGCACAGCAAGTGAAAGAAGATAAATGACTGGGATATTATTTAGTGAAACATAGTGACTTGTCCATGTTTGGAAGTATCTTGAGATGGAGAAGCTAGCCTGTTGGCACACAAATTAGTGGCCAAATTGGAAAAAAATTAAGATATTTAATTCCCAAACTTAAATTGTCACATCATGAAAAGCAGCAAAGGCTGCAATGGGAAATGCATCTCCATAGTTTTCTGCACACAACAGAGAAACTATTTCCTCTTTCAAGCACTGAATTCCTGCCACCATAAACCACAGACGCATTTGGAAGAACACAGAAGGTTGTTACGCAATTTAATCTTAGAATCCAATCTCATTTTAGGTCCCAAACCAAGCCACTCAGGAAGGGACTGATATACCAAGCAAAAGAAACCCACAGGTTGCAAACCAAGCCAATGTGGCAACTGGCTGGTACTCAGCATTTTGGTCATCCCAGTCTCTTCACATTTTCCATTCTCTGTGTGCACAAAGGTCCACAGCTTCACTGTTATTCTACGCTACCCACAAGAAGATTTTAAAAGCTCCTGCACAGAGAGGTAATGTTACCTGAAAACCTCTGGGCTAGCAGATGTCACCCTTCAATTCAATAAGCATTCAGATTCACTGAATACTGCTGCAGTCACTGCAACTATGCACACCACCAGGTTTTATCCCATTTTGTAGAATTTGTCACTAATCCGTGAGTGCAGCTTGGCACTTGTTTTTGATGCATTTTTGCTAGACTTGTGACACTGCTCCTTCAAAATTTTAATGTGGTATTTGAGGAGGTTAATTATTGGGCTAGAGCTGTTTAGCAGCTAGTTCATTTTATCTGCAACTGCATTAGCACTTTTTAAAATGAGGAATGGTTTTCAGCTATCAGTTTCTAGCTTGAAATGTTATGAAGACTTTTGGGGGCTTGAGGGTTTAAGCACATGCTCCTAGCCTATGCCAGACAGCCAGATTAAGCAGTGCAGTTCTCATGCATACTAATTAACAAACTGAACTGAAAAAGCTGATGCAAAAAACAGAAACAGAACAAGTTTGTTGGATTTTTTTTGTCTGGTCTGCACAGAAAAACAGAATAATTGCACAAATACATCACACATCTATTGTCCAACCACTCCTCTTGATTACTTTTGGCCTTGTCAGACAATTTCACTATATTTGAGTTAACAAAGAAACAAACGTTGTCTCCAAATTTATTTTTATAAATTTACCACTACAACAACAACAGAAAACTCCAAAGATGGGAGATCCCAAATCAGTACCCGAAGAGAAACTGAAATGCAGTGGCTGTATACTGTTCTGCAGCACGTTGGCCAGCTGGTGAAGGCAGAAGGAGGAAAGTCAGAGCAGTTTGAGCCAGAGAGCACAGGCTGTAATTGAATCTAGTTACCTTCACTCTGCTCTCCAGAGGAAAAAACCCTGCTTTAATAAATAAAACAGCCACACAGCTTAGAGAGCTGAGCACTGCTCGTGATTATTTAAATCCAGCCTGTGCCAGGCTTTCTGGCACAGAATCTAGGGCTTTCTGTCCCACTGCTTGCCAGTAGCTTTCATAAATATTTGTCAGCAAAGACCCAGCTGCAGAAGGTTTTGCAACAAGGTGACAAAAATCTTAACCAGCTTCAAAAAACCAAAACCCAAAGCTCAATCAAACATCCAGGCTTCGGTCATTGGTATCACCTCACAGCTGGCTGGAAAACAGCAAGGCAGGCTTCATGCAATTCCCTCTCCGCAGAGGGACAGGCCCCAGTATGGTTCCCAGCAGCAATACCACACACCAATAGCTGCATGGCAGTGGCTATCCTGTGTCATTCAGTGACTTTTGCCAAACGTGACTGTACCCAAACACACCGTAGGACTGACCATATCTGAACGGGTGCCAGGAGCTACAGTCCTTCCAGGCCAAAGCTCTGGCAGACATCAGGTACCACACTGATTGTGCAGGGGATACTTGTGCCCGTGGGATGGAGTGAGCATGCATCTGCAACACCATGCTCTCCTGGACCGCGGAGCCACCCTGCTGCATCCTACGTTCTTCCTCTTTGTGTGCGTGTAGCATAATGTAAGTACACATACACAGGGGTTCAGGTTTACTGCTTATCAGAGGCATCACTGTAAGCCTGCACAGCATATAAGCAAAAAACCACAACTATTTTTTCCTATTATCATACTGTCTGCAACAGCATGGGAGTCCAGAGCATTCCTTTCTATGTGAATTACTAATTATCTGCTCAAGAAAAGCACTGCCAAGTGAGAAAATGTCCAGCTGTAACTGGAGGTAGGAGCATGTAAATGACATTCCTCTTTGTGCAAAGATTTACTTTTCTAGAAAGCAGAAGAAATCTTGTGGCTGTCTAGGTATGCTCATACAGATGAGAGGAGGACTGAAAGTTTTCTTTCAGAAACCTTAAGAGGTCCCTTCTAAGTCTTCACAGTTACTGTACCTTGTTAGTGCTGTAGCCAGATGGACAGGGAGCAACTGGATCATGAAGAGAGCAGTACAGCACTGCATCTGGCACACCTGGGAACAGAGGAGAGTTTCATGAGCCAAAACAGAGGTAATGCAAAGATGTGGTTTGTAAATCTGTGACAGGGAACAGCATGTTCTCCCACAAAGAAGCACATCCATTCTGACAAACGAATCTAACTGTTTATTTGTCCTCTCGGCACCAAAGTCAGTAGACTTTGTCCACAGCTTTACCAGCTGCAGTGGGGAGAGTGCAGCATCAGGACAATCCATGAAATTACCCTTTGCTTATATAGCCTACACAGCTCATTTGAGATTTACTTAAGTTTCTTCCTGATGAATACTACTACTACTAAAATTTGCCTGACCCTACTGCTGACTCATTTGACCATTCAACTGATAAACAGGAGACATCTGAGATTTGATGCAAACTAAACTGAGCAACAACCTCAAACCTACACAGAGCAGGAGAAGAGATCAGCTACACAAATGTGAAATCTATCAGCCCTGGCAGACTGGAGGTTTCAAACATCAGGCTACCCAGTACGTCTCATGACATACGGCTTTCCTCTTCACTACAATTGCCAAAGCCTCTAAGAAGTTTCAGATAAAGAGAATTTTCTTGAAGGAATAACTTTACCTACTTTGCGACAAAAGTTGGGTGCAAACTTGCTTTGGAAATTAAAGCTGTAACTTTGTTTTGAACTGAAATACACATCCAAAACTTTGAAGTGTTTAAAAAAAAAAAAAAATCAACAACAAAACCAAAAGCTGGAATCATGGAATACCAGGTTTGAAGGGAACTCAAAGATCATCTGGTCCAATTTTTCCTGGGAAAAGCTTGGTCCAGAAAAGATGGTCCAACACTGTATCCAGCTGAATTTTAAGTGTCCAGTGTTGGGGAATCCATCATTTCCCTGGAGAGAATATTGCCATAGCTGATGGAAGATTGGTCTCTGCATACAGGACAATTCTTAAGTACTTTTAATAATTATCATAATTCACATCATTTTATACATTCATAATATGTGTGCAACTGATACATACAAAACATTCATAAATACCTCAGCCTTCATATGAGCATTAGCAACTCACAAGTTTCCGTCTTCCAAAGTCCTCTAGATCTCCCTGATGATGAGGCAACTGATCTCTTTGGCTTGGAAAAAAGGAGACTGAGGGGTGATCTGATTAATGTTTATAAATATGGAAAGGGTGGGTGTCAGGAGGATGGAGCCAGACTCTGCCTGTCATCTAATGACAGGACAAGGGACATCGAGTAAGAGCTGGAACGTAGGAGGTTCCCATCCATATGAGAAAGAACCTCTTTCCAGTGAGGGTGACAGAGCACTGGAATGGGCTGCCCAGGGGGATTGTAGAGTCTCCTTCTCTGGAGACATTTAAAACCTGCCTGGTTCATATGCAACTTGATCTAGGTGATCCTTTTGTGGCAGGGGGACTGGACTAGATGATCTTTTGAGGTCCCTTCCAATCCCTAATGTTCTGTGATACCATATACAAAGAACTCTCTGTAAATTACAGAAATTAAAGACAAGCCACCACTTTGACAGGATTTCCTCTATACTCAGTGTAGCGTAAGATCCACACACAAAGCATCCCAGAGCAGCTCACTGACTCGGCTGATTGCTCTCCAGTTCTTTGAGCTACTTTCCCAAATGTACATGCAGGCTCTCACGCAGATAATCACACAAGGCGATAACCCCACATTCACTGTGCATTCAGATTCCTTCACCACATGAGCTTTGTAACAGTGAATAATACAAGTAGTCAGGTCTTTGATGATCTGCTCCTACAAGACAAAACCAGGATAACTGCAGGAACTTCTGCTTTACTCATTCTTATAGCAGTTTGAAATTTGAGTGGGTTTCTTTGCCTGAGGCACTGGGAAGTTACTACAGCAACTTGTGGTTTTTTTGGCTCTGCAATCCGGTATAACTGGTTTGAAGCTTCTAGTTTTGGGTTTCTGGCTCCTCCTTCTTTTTAGCTTCACTTTCATCTTTGTTCAGAGAGAGACATATGGTACTGGACTGAATATGGCAGCCATCTTGCCCACAGAATGTGATGAATAGAGAGATAGAGTGGAATTTCAGAGAAGTAAGTTTTTGTCTGAATTCCACTGAAGTGAAGAAAGTTCTTCCCTCATTCATGACTGTAGGAATTAGCATGCTGGAAATGAAGGACTGGCTTGGAAGCACGTGGAACAAAGAACTGGACTTTAAAATGCCCACTGAAGCTGAAGGACATGTGCATGTACTGAACAGACTCCCCGATTCCACAAGGAGCAACAGCTGGAATTCTCTTCCCCTTCAGTGGCTGGAGATAGCAGCTTGGCCCAATTATGTAAGAACATGTGATTAATCCCTGTTTGTCTTTGTGTAGGTTTTTACATAGAGTAAATTAAATGTGTCTTGTTTTTTCCCCAAAACTGAGTTAGTTTTGGTTTTTCGCCTGCAATTTATAACTGGTTTTTGAACCCTCCTGGTTTTGTTTCCGGTTTGGCCTATTAACCATTAACTGGTTAATTTTGTCTCAGGGTAAACCCCTGACAATCACCAAGGTGTGAATACTTCCTTCAGGAATTGCTCCAAGACTAGAGGACAGGGACTAATGAAGATTACAAAGGCTTGGTGCAGTAGCCAAGGGCTACGGCAACATTTACTGTTTTGCACTGGACTATCTATAAGTGAAGTTGAAATAATTCTTAAAACTGACACTTTAACATGGAAAAAAAGGCAAAATATAGGGGCCAAGTACAGCCTGACTGTTACACTATCAGGAAAAAATTAGCTTCTCCACCTGCTTCTTTAGCCTCTCAAAGCCTCGGCAAAACCAACATACATTTTTCCCCTAACATGTTCTCAGAACATGAACAGCTTGAAGGTAGGAGTGTCCACCAGCTGAGACTGATTTGATATGGGGTGCTTTGTTGGATGAAGATTTCCCATTGGAAATCTTTAGATTAAACCAACTCTTCATCAGAATAAAAAAAAAGCTAGGCTGAGCAGATAGACAGTCTCAGGAAACATATTTGAACAGCTGTGTGGGGAAGGCCATTCTCAAATTTACCTCATTAAAAGATGTCAGAAATTGCGTACAGTGAAACTTCTCTCAGTTCTAGTCTCAACTTTTGGGCTAAGGCCATCCCAAGAAGTATTGAAGCCCCAACTACACTAGTTGGATCCACTCACGTTATCTCTCCAGACACACAAGCACACACACACACTTTACCTATAAACTTTGCAGCTCCTTCTTTATATTCTTTCAGGACCTCATGGATTTCTGCCCTGTATCCAGATACAGAAATACATAAAGTAAGCAAACAACTATCATGAAGGACTGGTGCTTTCCAAACTGAGCCTTCTGTTTCCGTACTCAGGGGTTGTGTGAATTCGGATCGCTTTAGGCATCGATACCTGCCATCTAGATATCAGGAACTACAATGGGGACAGAGAACTAAATGCTAGCAACAAAAGCTCAAAAATTGCAGCTCAGAAACTGAGGTACTCTTAGTTTTGTGGCAAAAAAGGCAGTTTTACCCACGCTGACCAGAGACCACTGACTTTACTGGAGAGCAGCAAGTCACATTGTGGCTTTCCAATTAGCGCTACTGATTGGATCAGTCAACAACTACACAAGCAAGGAAGGAGGTAACTCAGCTTCTAAGAAGGTTTTTTTAAGTTGTGTAGATATGGAGCTTAGGGACACAGTTCAGCAGAGTTAGCTTAATGGCTGGACTCATGAGCTAAAGGGCTAAACGACTCTGTGATTCCAGTTGATTTCCTCCTTCAGTTGCTGCTTACCGTACGACTTTCGGGAGCTGGCTGCTTCTAAAGCCGCTTACCGTGCTGGGAAACGACCGCGAACTCGCTAAGAAGGACTGGGCCAAAACACGCTCCGAAACGAGGCAGCCTGCTCGCTCCCTTACCTGTACCTGTTCTTTACAAGCCACCCAGTCGTGCATCCCTCCCCCTCAACACGAAAGCAGCGAAAGAGCAACTGAACTCGGCATTTCCGTTCGTACCCGGAGCAGCGGGCGCTCCCACTCCCCGCCTTCAGCACCGCTCCGGGTCTCGCTGCGCCCCGCACCACCCCTATTCCGCTGGTACTCACAGGGCTGGAAGCGGCAGCTGGGACACGGCCGGGACGCCGCGCACGGTGCTCAGGGTGTCGCGGGTGAGGTGCGGCGCCGAGCCGATGCGGGTGTACAGCAGGCAGCCCGGCAGCGACAGGGTGACAGCCTCGCTCCGGCCCAGGCCCGACAGCGTCCCCAGCCGTCCGCCAGCGGCCCCGCACAGCTTCAACCTCATCGCTGGCACCGGAGCGGCCTCAGAAGGGAATAAAGAGGAGAGGCTGAGCGGAGACCTCGCCGCTTCCCGTGCGCGGCCCCGCCGCCTCGCAAGGCATCATCAGCGCGCGCCGGCGCTCTTCCGCCCGCCTCCCCGTTGCCATGGCGATCGGCGGGAGACTCCCGGGGGTGCCCGACGCGGCCATGATGTCCTTCGCCGGGAACCGGCCGCTGCTGTACCGCTGGCGGCGCCTGACCGCCGGCACCGGGCCGCAGGTAACGGGGAGCGCCAGGTGGCGCCCTAGCAGGGCGCTGTCCTACAGGGGCGCGCGCTCGCGGGTAGGGGGTACGCGCTCGCCCTCAGAGGCCCAAGAGAAGAGCTGGGGCGGCCGTGGGTCCGCTCCAAGGGGGCCCCAACCGGCTCCGAGTGCGGGCGGGCGGGCGGGAGTCGGGCACAGGGTGAAGGTTTCCCGCATCTGTGGGAGGGCTGCAGGGACGGCTTCTGGATTTGCTGGCGGGTGGGCAGTCCGCGCTGTTGCAGTCCGGCTCGGTAGTGCACGCGCGGCTGCGAAGCTGTTGCGTTGGGGTCTTTATTTATCCCACAAGGCGGAACACTGGATCGAGAAGAAGTAGGTTGTGCAGCAGCTCACTCGAGAGTAACGTACCTTGTTGCGAGGCACAAACCACTGCCGAACAGTGCTGCCCGTGCTGTGTGTGGGCAGTTATGTGAGAGCATTAGCCCACAACACCATCTCCTGCATCCACAGGCATCTGAGATGAAGGAAGGAGAAGAGCAGGCTGAAAGGGGGAATCTCATCAATGCTTATGAGTACCTGTTAGGCATAGGATGTTACAGAGGCAAAAAAATTGTGTAGCAGTGGAATAGTTTATTTACAACGCGTCGGTTTCAGCAAAGACTTGGGACTTTGCAAGAGCCAGTTACGACAGATAGGGATGGTTTATAGGGTTCCTGATTTACATACCTACTTGGTTCCTGATAAATTCATACATATTCTATTAATTCTAAGTTCCTCTCCCCTTCCTCCAAGGCTTACAGAGTTCTGCTTATTGTTGTGTCATAGGGGTCTTTGTTTACAGGTTTTTGATAGTATGAACTCTTAAGTTTCTTTTCTCCCAATAATTTACAGTCTTCCCAACAATTTGTGCCCCCTTACCTTTCTTCCTTGCCTTCAGAGAAAGCCTCCTGCAGCAAAATTTCTGCCTCTTCATCTTGCAAAAGGAAAATTGACAAAGTACTTAGCTTGTAAGATTCAAAGTTCATCAGCTATGGAGCAGCCTTCTAGCCCTCTAGCAGCAGTTGGAACTGGTTGCCTTAGTGCAGAGGGAGGTGTGGGAACATTTCAGTTCTCCTTTAAGAGAGTTCCTCCCTAAGCGTGCGAGGTGTCTTGGCAAACCAGGCCTCAGAAGTGCGTGGCTGGAGGGACTTGTCATAATTGGTTTCGGGGTTAATCTGTGGCGTAGCTAGAAATTCCCATTATCTCAAACTAAATTCCTCACACAGTTCCTCACACAAAGCATACAGGGAAATCAGGCGTGCGTGGTCTGGAGACCTATCACCTAATGCCACAAATGCACCAAGCACCAATCCTGAGTTTGTTTATCATTGACGTTGTGGGTTAATAAAAAGGAGGATCCGTCTCCGAGGTCAGGCAGACTGACCACGGACGAACTTCGGACAACGACGGTGCCTCCACTGCTTTCACCACACAGCTGTCTCCTGTGCTGCTTCCCGTCGCGGCGGCGGCAACCCCCGGACCCTCTCATCACCAGATTCCGACAGGGAGGTGCTACAGAAGTGCAGGCTGTCTGCGGTACAGGTGTTACACACGGAATCACAGTGATGTGTGTCAGGACCGTTTACACCCAAGAGACACGCACGTGGCACAGAAAATCACTCAGACAGTACCCAGCCGCCAGTCTGGTTTTGACAAAATGCTGATACTAAACCTCCTAGTTGGGGGTTGCTGGGAACTAGCTCAGAAAGGCTCCATCTAGTCCCCAGGGTCTGGGTGTTTGCATTCTTCCCACATGTTCTCCAGTCACCATGATTGGCACTAATTGCCAAATGACTGCTTAGTACATAGTGATTTCTACATCATAGTTCTCCAGTCAGTGGAGCAGTTGGAGAAATGTGTTTCAAAAGAAATCTATTTTTTATAACAGCCATGCTCTCTTGTGATACATTCCCACTGATGCTTGCCCTCTCCAGAACAGAAGCCTGGATGTAGAAAGTTTAAAAAACAGAATCCAGGAATCCTGAAATATGTTTTCCTTACTTTGATTTACAGAGAGTGTATCAAGCCTCCAAGTATGCTGCCTCTGAAGCTTTTTCCCTTCAAAAGTCAAGGTCTTGTGATCTTCCAACAAGTCTGGAAACCACAGAACAGCTGAAAGATTATGAGGAGGCCCGTGAGGAAGGTGAGTTGAAATACAGCTTGCCACAAACTGCCAAAAATGAACTGTTCTTGGCCTGGCATTGTGTCCTGATCTGAACAAGCTCCTGCAAAGTTTGAGACCTTAAGAAACAGTTTACAGCAATGGATCTTTGATCAATGTTTATAAGTACCTGAAGGCTGGCCAGGAGGTGGGGGACAGGCTCTTTTCACTTGCTCCCTGTGATGGGACAAGGAGCAATGGGTGTAAGTTGCAGCAGAGGAGGTTCTGCCTCAACACAAGGGGGAACTTCTTTACTGTGGGGGTCACAGAGCACTGGAACAGACTCCCCAGGGAGGTCGTGGAGTCTCCTTCTCTGGGGACTTTCAAGGCCGCCTGGATGCGTTCCTCTGTGATCTGTGTTAGATAGTTTTGTCCTGCTGCGGCAGGGGGGTTGGACTCGATGATCTCTTGGGTCCCTTCCAACCCCTAACATTCTATGATCCTATGATCTTTCATCTCATGGAGAAAGGCATAAGAAGAATCAGTTGCTGGAGTTCAGGGTAGATCTTAAGTAGCGTACTTGAGAAGAGGACAAACTGTCTGTCTCATGGAGGACTCAGGTAAAGATGAGGATGAGTACCTGCCATTGAAGACATAGTGCAGGGTCAAATACAAGTTAGTGGGCTACAGGGAACAAGATGAAATTAGCAGACATGTTTTTGATAGAGGACCACAAGGGAAAATGCAATTACTCTAATTTTCACATCTATGAATGATGATGTTTTGCTTTGATTCATATGCAAACATTTCCACACTGATTAACAACATTGTCTGTGTAATGCTGGCACTACCTTTGGCGCTTACTGAAAATTGAAAATAAAACAGTACATTAAAAAAAGGTACCTCTGCAGTGTAGAAAGCTGATAGGAGACAGGATTTCAAATACTGAGTTAACTATTAAGACTCAAAAGTGAGCCTTACAGAATGGAGTGAAGATAGGGCTCAAGGGTATTCCCTTCAATACAGGAAGTTGGCTTTTTCACTTGTAAAAAAGAAAAGGGTTCAACTAATAGCACAGAACCCACCTGCCTGCTTGCAGTGCACTGTCTGAATGCATTATACAGCATGGTGGCTCTAAAGACCTGCTGTAGCCATTGGTGGAAAAGTTTGTTTCCTCATGTGTCTCTATTATTTTTGTTTGTCCTTCTCTGCCAGGGTTTTCCTACCAATTCCTCAGGATTATCCCTAGCTCAACTGAAAGCCTTTTGTCTAGAATCCATTATTAGAATACTTACTGGTATTAACTACACATAGCCCACTTTCAAAGAGAGGTATTGAGAAGAGCCATGCCAGAACTCTTTGACTCCATTTATGAGGATCCCGCACTCCATAGTCAAAAAAGCAACAGTTTCCCAAATGAGAAACTGGTTTTCTCCTTTCTGTTATCAGTGCAAGGTTCTCCACGTGGGTTGAGGCAATCCTGTGCGTGAATACAGACTGGGAGGAGAAATGGTTGAGGACAGCCTTGAGGAGAAGGACTTGGGGTGGTGGTGGACCAGAAATTTAACAGAAGCTGTCACTATGCACTTGCAGCCCAGAAAGCCAACTGTGTCCTGGGCTGCTTCAAAAGAACCACTGGCAGTCGACTGAGGGAGGTGATTCTCCCTCTCTTCTCTGCACTTGTGAGATGCCACCTGGAGTACTGTGTACAATTCTGGAGTCTCCAACATAAGAAGAACGTAGAGCTCCTGAAAGGTGTCCAGAGGAGAGGAACTCAAATGATCAGAGGGCTGGAGCACCTCCCTTATGAGGACAGGCTGAGCAAGTTGGGGTTGTTCAGCCCAGAGAAGAGAAGGCTCCCAGGTGGCTTTCTAGCAGCTTACCACTCTCTGAAGGGGCTACAAGAAAGCTGGGGTAGGGCTCGTTACACAGGTGCGTAGCGAGAGGACAAGGAGAAAGGGTTACGGGCTTGAGGAGGGGAGATTTAGGTTGGACATTAGGAAACAATTCTTTGCTGTGAGGGTGGTGAGATGCTGGAACAGGTCACCTGAGGAAGTTATGGCTGCTCCATCCCTGGAAGTGTTCAAGGCCAGGCTGGCTGAGGCCCTGATTAGCCTGATTGAGGAAAGATGTCCTTGCCTGTGCAGGGGGGTTGGAACTAGGTGATCTTTAAGGTCCCTTCCAACCCAGACCATTCTATGATTCTATATATTGCCTTGTTCCTGAGCTGGCATAAAATACTTCTCTTTCATAGAAGGAAAGAAGTTATTTGAAGGGCAATAAGCAGATTTTTTTGTTTCTTAAGAAAACCTAACCCTTTTTAAGGAAGTTTTAAAAATACTGTATTGATTGCCTTTGAAATTCAATAACTCAGTGGGAGCATCTTCCTTCTATGTTAGAACTAGAGATTTGGAGGACCTGCTTCCTCCTCTGTCTTTGTAGGCGATGGCTTGCACCAGAGTGCCTGCTAAGGTCCCTGTTCTTTGCCCATCCTCGCTGCATGGATGGCTCTCAAGGGGCAGCTCCTGACGCCTTGCAGTTTTCAGTCCCACATTTGACTTCAGGAACAGCTTGGCCACTCATGCACTGAGGCAGCAGCCACATGAGCTGTCCTTGCTTTTGAGTAGAAACTCTTGGGAAGGAAATTCTGTGGTTTCCCACAGAAGAATGGAGATGCAGATAAAGTCCACAGGAGGACTTTCTGCCTGTTAGGCATTTGAGCTTGCTGAGGAGTACCAAATCTGTCGTGGCTGTGTTCCTGTAGGTACACTCTTCATTCTGAGTACAGTCCCTGGTGAAGCAAGTTTCACCACCTGAGAGATTTGTACTCCAGACTCACCAGCTGTTCCTGCAGCTGCAGTACTTGCAAACATGTACACATGTCCAAGCAGTGGTTCTTTCTGCATTTAGCATATGACAACTGTGGCTGTGCATGTGGAAATATCTGTCTGCAAGTGCTGTGGTAAAACTTAGGAAAGCTGTCAGAGTTAGGAATAACATCTTGTGAATAGCATCTCTGTGAAGAATGCTGTAATAATCACACGAGTGATCTAAATGTCAACAGACTCTCGTAGGAAACATGAAATGGGAAAGGATTAATTTGTGTGGTATGTGACAGGGAAAGTTCACCACTCCCTCTTCCTGTTCGTTTACAGATCAAGAACACGAGAACAGAACCATTAGCCCTATGCCATTTTCTGTTGCAGATCAGCTTTCAGTCAGTTTAGACAGCCTTCCAGCATGCTATAACTATCACAAAGACAGAGTCTTGCTAGCTTATGCTTACCCAAGTATTTTTTAAGCAAGTCATCAGTCTTTTTCCTCATGGTAGCACAAGAGCTGCTCAGCACCTGGATGAAGTCCAAACTGCAACTGGAGCAGAAGAGCGATGGAGAAGATGAAGCGGACTCTGTCCTCGTGGAAAAGTCTTCTGCATCTCCCCTGGAGCATGAGCATTTTGATGGTGAGAGCACAACAAAGCAGTCCCTGGCTTCCTTTCTGAGGATGTGCTGAGGAAGGGACCCAGGCCTCATGGCTAGTCAGTCTGAGAGGTTCAAGTTGCTTTGAGGCCAGGCTAGCAGGCTCAGTAGAAACAAGATTAGAGTTGATGATTTTTCTCTCCCAGCTCTTACAGCTGCTTGCTATGGGGCTGCACAAAACAAATATTCAGTGTCCCCCTTTGTGGAAGAGAAATGTTATTTCTTTTGCGAGGCCTGTCAAATTTATACAGCCATCTGAGATGCTCAGAGGCAAGGCAGTAAAAAATGAGCAGAATGTTGTTACTGCTCTAGTGTGTTCAAGGGGAGGCTGATGAAGTCTCTTTGGGGATAAATGGAGTGCAATCAGTGTGTCCACTTTCATCAGAAATGCATTCGCAGTCTGGGAGAGTGATCCCTTTGATTATGTTAGGCTTTGTGATCTGAGACAGAGGGATTTGTTCATTGCAGACTAGCCTGAGATAATCTGAATTCCTCATTTCAGACATGTGCAGCTACCTGGAACAGGAATTGGAAAGTTCTTCTGTCCAAGAATACCTACAGCATCTTTTGCATAACGAAGCTGTGAACTGTAGGATAATGGAAAAACTTAGACTTCAAGACATTAAGGAGAAACAAAAACTTACAGATCCGCGAATAACCATGGAGCTTAGACACAAGCAGGTGAGCAAGCAAAGCAGAGCAGTTAGAAGGAATAAAATAGAGGATTATAGGATTAAAATCAATGTTCAGTGGTACTCTCCAGTATTTTCTCTCAACCTGCAGTAATGTCTGACTTGGAGGCAACACATTTTAGTTTAAGCATGGTTGCATTTCTGCATGCACAGTCTGCTGTCAGTACATCTGTTCAGGTTTTCCCCCTTTTCAAAGACTGACAGGAAGAGCCACCAGGGCAGTCAGTTCTGAGTTTGCTTCCATCAAGTAATACCAGTTGAACCTCACTCTCTTGCACGGAGTTTTCTGCTGGTGGTGTGAGAGCAGAACCTGTCCAGTCAGTGCGAGCTACAGATAAAGTTAGTTGCTTCCTGCAAAGGCTGGATTCTGACCCCATCAGTGTACAACAAATCTGAAATCCCCCTTTGTGAAAAAAATCCTTCAATCCTTTGGTGTCTGCTTTGATTTTTGCCTATTTCCCCCTTCTCAGGTGAAAGAAAACCGAATGAGGTGTCAGAAGCAATTAGAACTTCAGAGACAGGAAAAGCTACTGAAGAAAGTAGTTCTGTCTGAGGCCAAGCACCAAGCACAGGAGGAGGACAGAAAGAAGGCTCTGAAAGCCAAGAAGGAGGACGAGGAGATCCAGAGGAAAATGCTGCGAAGAGAAATCGCTGAGAAGAGGCATGCCATGGCAGAAGCACAGAGAATGTAAGAGGGACACAGGGGCAGGGCGTGGAAAGAGCACTTTGAGTAACACTCACCAGATCTCTTGCTAAGCGTAAGAGGAGCGGGAGTCCCAGTGGAAACGTCTGCTATTCTTCTTGTCTCCAGACGCTCCCAGAATCTGGTATTCTTTTGTTGTCAACATCAGTGGCAGAGTTTATCATTAGTGGGAAAACAGGCTCAAGATATTGCTAGCCTGCCCTCAGCTATTAGCAGTTCGTGGGCTGAGCCGTAGAACGTGTTTGCAGCCCCATGCATTCTGTCCTTCAACTCTGTGGCTGTGTCAAGCCTTGTTAGCGTGAAAGTTTGCTAACAGCGTGAAAGCCAGTAAATACACAAACACACAGGACTCTGTTGAAATTCCAACACTGACGTTACACCTGCTATGACAGAACAAAGAGCATTCTTGGCTGAGAATTCTGCAGAAACAGAATTTTTGCTTCTGCTGAGCTTGGATTGTCACAGAGATGTGACTTGTAAGGATGCTGTATTTTACTTGGGCAACCCTGACATGCTGGATCTTCTCATGCAAGTGCTTTACTGAAACCTTCTGACTACTGTACTTTGGGAACACTCCAGACTGTTTGATCTCTGGGACCCTAAACCATGACAGAGGCTGTTTTCTAAGAAAGCTGGGTTAAATAATCAGCAACTTTCTAAGCTGTACAGGACTGTCAAAAAGGAGACTGAAATCAGTGCTGCAGTACTGTCTCCGTTGTGTTCAAGCTGTATGTTTGTTGCATTTTCAGGGGGAGAAACAGACAAGAAAAAAGTCAGAAGCTGTCAAGGCAGGAGGTGTCTATTGCTGCATCACCACCCCTTGTTCTGAAGAAAGAAGAGCAAGGAGAGGAGAGAGAGAGAAAGGTTCAGGAGCTGCTGCATAGGATTCACGTGAATAAGCAGAGAGTGAGCATGACCTTTCTTTATCTGAGACTGTGAGCTACCTGCCTGCAGGTACAGTTTGTGGAACCAAAGTAAAAAGTTGTTTGTCAAATTTGTTTACTTCTTCCAAGCCCTCTTCCTGATACCTGTGAAGTAGGAGAGCAGAACAAAAGCTATTTTGTAAGACTAGGAGCAAGAAATCTTGAGCCTCCAGCCCCAGTGTGTCTGCACTTTAAGTGTACTCAGGGGGGAGGTTTGGCTCAGAATTGTGGAAAAGATGTGGCTCTCAAGACAGGCTTCTGTAACTGAGAAACAGGTAAGATTTCTTTTCCCTTGAGGAAATAAAAGGGGCAAGTGCCACACAATGGCCTGAAAAGCCCTTGGTTCGTGTATCGGAAGATTGCCTTGCAGACTCCAATGCAGGAGCAGGAGGAGGAAAGAGAAATGCTGAGGCCTGGGATGAATTTTGAATTGAATCTCCAACAGCTGAAATATGCCAGCACATCCACAGTAATGAGTTCCTCAAGGATCCATGCCCACTGGATGCAGTAGGATATTCTGTCATGCTGCAACAGCTCTTTTGAAGCAAACGTGCAGACTTTAGTAATTCCTAGTAGGAACATATTTTACCCTCATTATTCTAATACCATGGCCAGCTCTGACACCTAGTTGTATCAATACTTGCAATTAAAGAGCAGTATCAAGTGATTTTTATATGGAGAGTCTCAGCAAAGGGAATGAATTTCCCTAAGTGCACATAAGAATGCCATCCATCACATAATGTTCTTTAATTAATAGAGCAGTCATCATCGTTAGTGTTTACTCATCTACATCTAGAATTTATTTTACAGAAGGATCCCATAGCTTTTGTGGTGATTCTCCCCATGGCTCCCTTCGCCTGCCCATCAGCTGGATTTGAGCCTCACTGCTGTTTAGCAGTACACAGCCTCTCTTTGGCACCATCTGAGCTGTGAAGATAAGCCTGAATGAAACCACAGTTCAGGGCTGGCACAGTGTGAGAAGCGACAGCTTAGCTGAGCTAAGCAGTAGTGACACTTTGATTATTTTCCTAAAGCAATAGCTAATACAGTGACATTTAGTCATTTTTATAAGTCTTCATTTGGAGATTTCCGTGACTGAGAGAAATACAATTATAACAAGGCATTAGGACAAAAGGGAAACAGCTAAGTCTTGTGGGTTGACCCACTTGGAGAATCAAAATGAACCGTGTCTGCAGTGACAGGGCTAGAATTACGGGACAGATTAGATAGCAAATTGCTCCTCTTTACAATGGAAATCACTCTCAGAGGCAGCAAGTATAATTACACAATAAAGGAAAGGTTTGGATTCCTACTGGAACAAGGGTGAGCTTAGGTCATGTCATGAATTCATGCTAGGAAGTATCTTGAATTTTGTCTCAGTTTAAGAAAACAAATGATTTTTTATCCATGGAGATATTTGCGAATTCTTCTCTTCTTACCTGTAGCCTTTTAGACATCTTCTAAATCTTTCTTATCTCCAGAAATTCCTTACACATTTTACCCCTTTTCCCTTGGCAAGCTAAGCACATTGCACTCGAAAGCAGAGCCCCATGTTGTTATCTTTCTAGTCCCTTTCTCTTTTTTGTGGGAGTCCTGTGTATGCTGTGCCTTGTTTTTTCACTCTCAAGGCAATTGCTGAAAGTGGGGACTGTGAAAAGAATCATAGAATCACCTCGGACTGGAAGGGACCTCGAAAGATCATCCAGTCCAATCCCCCTGCCACAGCAGGATCACCTAAACCAAGTCACACGGGAGCATGTCCAGGTGGGCCTTGAACATCTCCATTGATGGAGACTCCACAACCCCCCTGGGCAGCCTGTTCCAGTGCTCCGTCACCCTCACCGTGAAGAAGTTCCTTCTCAGGTTGATGTGTTCCAGCTTACAACCATTGCCCCTCATCCTATCACTACATGACACCGAGAATAGCCCAGCTCCATCCTCCTGACACCCACCCCTCAAATATTTATAGACATTAATGAGGTCACCCCTCAGTCTCCTCTTCTCCAAGCTAAAGAGACCCAGCTCCCTCAGCCTCTCCTCGTAAGGCAGGTGCTCCCCCTCCATCATCGTCTTTGTTGCCCTTTGCTGGACCCTCTCCAGCAGCTCCACATCCCTCTTGAACTGAGGAGCCCAGAACTGGACACAGTACTCCAGGTGCGGTCTCACCAGGGCAGACTAGAGGGGGTGAAGAACCTCTCTCTATCTGCTAATCACCCCCTTTCTGATCCACCCCAGGATGTTGTTGGCCCTCTTGGCCACAAGAGCACATTGCTGGCTCAGGGTCATCCTGCTGTCCACCAGGACCCCCAGGTCCCTCTCTCCCAAACTACTCTCCAACAGGTCAGTTCCCAGCCTACACTGGTACCTGGGGTTGTTCTTGCCAAGATGCAAGACTCTGCACTTACCCTTGTTATACCTCATTAGATTTTATTCTGCCCAGCTCTCCAGCCTGTCCAGGTCCCGCTGAATGGCAGCACAGCCTGCAGGGGTGTTGAATCTCTAAAACTAAAGTCAGAAAAGGGGAAGCTGGGAGAAGATGAGCATTTGTGTGATAGGCTGCTACCTTGCTCATTGGTTTTTTGAAACTCTCCCATGCAGTGCATGCAGCGGCATTTCTCCGCTTGGCTGAAAGTCATTGTCGAGCACAGAATTAAAGTGGCAAAAGCCAGAACCCTCGCTGACTGGAAATGCCAGCTGAAGGCCCTGCGAGCCTGGAGAAACTATACGTGGGCCCGGAAAGTAGAGAAGGAGGCAAAGCAATTGGAAGTTCATCTCCAAGATCAAAACAGGTAGTGACCCTACGCTGTGGAACTCCTCCTACTGCAGCAGTCCTCGGGCAGTGCTGTCAATACACGGTGCCATATTTACTCCTGATTAACGTCGTTATTTCCTGTTTCAGTAGTAGTATAGCAGTGCTTTTCATTAAGCAAGTTACTGAATTAATTCCCTATCAGCTGGAGAAAGTCTTGCTCTTGCAGGTGTCTGACAGGCTGTGGTGAGGCGCTGCTACTTCCCCCTAATGCAGCTGGCAGGGGAACAGGGTCCCCCTTTTGCACCTGTCCTACAGCCCAAGGAAGACACAAAAATTGCAAAATGTGAGCTAGGGAAATGAGTTCAAAACAATATGTGTCCACTCTGCCCTCCGCCGCTCCTTCGTGGAGAAACTGCAGCTTTGGAGGGCTTTCAAACTGAAGCGACAGAAAGACTCAGAAAACCATGGAGCCTCATGCCATGGCCTGGACTGCTGTACTTAGTGCAGTTTTTTCAGGCAGGCCTGGGCACAGGCCTTACTTTTCTCATAACGTGTGTTTTCTCATTCAGGAAAAACCAACTGTCTGCAAAGCATAACCAGCGCCGGCTTTTGCGCCGCTGCTTTTTGGCGTGGCGGCGCTGCAGCCGGACAGAGAGAGAAAAGCGAGAGCTGCAGATCAAGAGGGAGGAGAGGATGAGAAAGATGGCACTGCTGCTGGAGACAGCGTCCCTGGGGACAGGCAGTCTGGACAGGCCAGGAGAGGTTAACAAGCCTGGGCCAGCAGAAGTAGACAGTCACCAAGATTTGCAGTGCGGCAAGGTGAGTTCTTTCCATGTCGTTTTGTCTGTTGGCATCTGGGTACTCTTACAAAACACTTGCTTTGTGCAACCCAGAGTAAAGAGTACATTGTGCCAGTGGAAGGCTTCTTTCCTAGGGAAACCTCCAAGCACCTGTGTGCAACCGTTTAGTTGAAAAATCAAAGGCAAACTTAAAGGACAAGGGAAGAGTTTCAAAAATAATCTCTAATGCTGACAGACACCGTTTCACATGCTGAGAGCTGCAATGAGCATCCCACCCCCAGATAACTTGCACTAGGAGATTAGTTACGTATTTGATGCCTGCTTAGACTTAAAAGGAGTAACACTGGAGTGCATGATGAGATTTTGTCATGCCAGTGCAGCTCTCTGGCTTCTAAGTGTGGGTAGAAAACAGTCGTAACTGGCTGTTTCAGGATAATGAGCATCACGAGCAGTTAGGAGAGGAAAATCAAGGGTTGTTTGCTGAAATTGTCAGTTGTGGGCCAGAGCCTTTCCTTCATTTCTGTCTATAAAACCTGCACCACAGCAGCATCGTAATCTCAGCAGGAGAACTTCCTCACCCACATGTTACAGGTCATAGAATCGTTAGGGATTAGAAAAGACCTTGAAAGATCATCTAGTCCAATCCCCGTGCCACACCAGGATCACCTACACCAAGTTGCACAGGAACACATCCAGGCAGGTTTTAAATGTCTCCAGAGAAGGAGACTCCACAACCCCTCCGCGCAGCCCCTTCTAGTGCTCTGTCACCCTCACTGTGAAGAAGTTCCTTCTCAGATTGATATGGAACCTCCTACGTTCCAGCTCACACCCATTGCCCCTTGTCCTTTCACTAGATGACATTGAGAAGAGCCTGGCTCCATCCTCCTGACACCAACCCTTCACTTATTTATAGACATGAATGAAGTCACCCTCAGTCTCCTCCAAGCTAAAGAGACCCAACTCCCTCAGCCTTTCCTTATCAGGGAGGTGCTCCACTTCCTTCATCATCCTCGTTGCTCTGCGCGGGACTTCCTCCAGCAGATCCATGTCCTTCTCGAACTGAGGGGGTCCAGAAATGGACACAATACTCCAGATGTCATCTCACTAGTAGAGCAGAGTAGAAGAAGAACCTCTCTTGATCTGCTAACCACCCCTTTCTGATCCACCCCACGATGCTGTTGGCCCTCTTGGCCACAAGAGCACACTGCTGGCTCACAGTCATCCTGTTGTCCACCAGGACCCCCAAGTCCCTTTCCCCTACACTACACTCCAACAGGTCAGTTCCCAGGCTATACTGGTACCTGGGTTTGTTCTTGCCCAGATGCAAGACTCTACACTTACCCTTGTTGTAGTTCATTAGATTTTTCTCTGCCCAGCTCTCCAGCCTGTCCAGATCTCGCTGAATGGCAGCACAGTCTGCAGGGGTGTCGGCGACACCACCCAGCTTAGTGTCATCAGCAAACTTGCTGACAGTGCATGCCAATCCCTCATCCAAGTCATCAATGAATAGATTGAACAGGACCGGTCCCAGCACCGATCCCTGGGGCACTCCACTAGATACAGGCCTCCAACTAGACTCTGTCCCATTGACCACCACTCTCTGACTCCTACACCCTGCAGACAGTTGATGATCCAGCTCACTACCCAATCATCTAGACCACATTGCCTCAGTCTGGCTGCAAGGACGCTATGTGAGACTCTGTCAGATGCCTCACTCAAGTCAAGACAGACCACATCCACTGCTCTGCCATCATCTGTCCACCTGGTTATGCCCTAATAAAAGGCTATCAGGGTGGTCAAGCATGACTTTCCCCTTGGTGAAGCCATGCTGACTGTTCCTAATAACCCTCCTGTCCTTGATGTGCCTGGGGACAGCCTCTAGAACAAATTGCTCCATCACCTTTCTTGGGATGGAGGTGGGGCTGACCGGTCTACAGTTACATGGGTCCTCCTTCTTTCCCTTTTTGAAGACTGGAGTGACATTTGCCATCCTCCAGTCGCCAGGCACCTCTCCTGCTCCCCATGACCTAGCAAAGATGATGGAGAGTGGCCTAGCAATGACTTCTGCCGTCTCCCCTAGCACACACCAGTGCATCCCATTCGAGGTCCCTTCCAATCCGTAGTGGTTCTATGATTTATGTATGTTTGATCAACTTATTCCTAACCCAGTCCTCATTGACCAGGGCAAATTTCTTTCTTGTCCCAACTTCCTCTGGAGCCTCAGCAGTCTGGGGCTTGACATCAAGACAGCCCCCAGAAGTGTAGACAGAGGCAAAGTGGCCTTCTCCTCCTTCCATGATCTACGGACTTTCTTCTTCCTCTTCAGGTTGCCCAGCGGCTCCCTGTTTAACCATGCAGGTCTGCTGGCTCCCTTCCTTGACTTCTTTCCTGTTGGGATGCTCTTGTGTTGTGCTTCAAAGAAGTGGTCTTTGAATGTTAACCAGCTCTCTTGGGCCCTTTCACCTGCCAGTGCCCTGTCCCATGGGATGTCCCCTAGCCATTGCTTGAAAAGGCCAAAGTTTGACTGAGGTCAAACTTTATATTTACTTAAGTGCAAGGAAATGTTGATTTATAAATCTTATGAGGAGAGATTGAAAGAGTTGGAGCTGTTTAGTTTGAGGAAAAGGAGACTAAAGGGAGACCTCATCATTCCTACAACTATCTGAAAGGACATTGTAGAGCTGTTGGTGTTAGTCTCTTCTCACAGGGAATTAGCAACAGAACTAGAGGGAATGGCTTCAAGCTTCCACAGAGTGGGCTTAGACTAGACATCAGCAAACAATTCTGCATGGAAGGTGCACTGGAATGGCCTGCCTGGGATGGTGGTGAGTCACCATCCCTGGATGTGTTTAAAGGTCACTTAGGTGTGGTGGTGTGAACTTGTAGGGTAGGGTTGATAGTTGGACCCCAATGATTCCAAGGGTCTTTTCCAACCTGAATTATTCTGTGATTCCCGCAGTGCTTACATCTTCCTAGGAGACCCATGTTTTTCTTCTGATACGCTGGTAACATTTGTGCTGGAGAGATAGGACTGAATTTGCTTCTTCAGAGAAAGACCACGTATCAGAAAGAGCACAGCTTTATTCTCCAGCGTTCACTGGTTTCATGGTAATATTTGTCAAAGCTGGAGAAGAGGCATGAAGAAGTAGCACTTTGTTAAAAACTCTTCTTCTATCTAAAAAAGGAACTTTCTCAGATGTGTCTGTGTAGATCACTTCAGAACATGTTTTTACTTTATCCTCAGAGTGGGGCCAGAAGAGAGTGCCCTAAGCCCTGAGAAATGAGCTATCCTGAGCTGTGCTTCCTAACAAAATAGTCAGGCTGTATTGCTGCCAGAGCTCTTCCCTGCACAGGATTTCTTCCTCTCAGAGAAGTGGTACACAGCTCCTTAACAGTCCTCCTGTGGTGTGCATAACAGAGCCCCTGTGCTCTGGCTAAGAACTGGGTAAATACTGCACAGCTGAGATTACTCTACTTCTCATGCCTTTCTCAACATTTGCATTTAAAGAAACACTGTGTGGGGAGGGTAGAAGAGTGCTTGATTTTAATCAGTGCCACATTTTCCTCTTCTTTTTTCCCCTCTAGCCAACTGAAACTTGCCTCATAGATAAAGAGCCTGACCAGACCCCAGACAACACTTGTTGGGATGATGGTGCTCACATGTCTCATTCCCACCAAAAACCGAAACTGGCCTGGAAGATTACCCCAAAACCTGCAGCTGCCAGTGCCCAGGAGCAGGCTGTGTGTGGGTATCAAACAGCCACGCTTCCCCAGCAGTGCCAGGCACCTCGTCCCAAGAGAGCTCCTGCTTACGGTAGCCGTTTTGAGCACCGGCATGCCTTCCAGCAACATCTGATTGAGGAGCAGAGACAGCAGCTTGAGAAACAGCGAAAACTGATCCTTGAGCTGCAGGAAAATCAGAGACTGAGCAGAGCTAAAGAAGACACAGCACAAGCCACAGCTGTAACCCAGACACTCGACAACTCTGCTTCACAAAGCAGGGAGGCAAAGCAATCCACCTGCAAGAACAGAGCTCATTTGAGGTATATGCCCCCCAAAAAGCAGGGCTGGTTAGTCAGCGTGTCTCGGTTCTACTCAAGCTGAGCCAGAGTTTGTCAGGCACACTTCACTCCTGCTAGCACTGTCTGTTCTTTCTCTCACCTGTGACAACCTCCGTAGTAGTATCAGGATGGTCACAGTTCCTCCTTCTCCCTTTTTTGCAGTGGCTCAACACCTTGTGATCCATACAGGATCCACTCAGAAGTGACAATACTATAGTGTCACACACAGCAACAGTAGGGAAATGTACAGATAAGAAACAAAAAGAAGTGGGCCATCCTCAGTATTTCCAAACATGCAGCAGCTCTGGGTTCTCTGCTCCTTTGCAAGGACACATGATTAGTCCAATTTCAGGCAGAAGAAAGGTATGTCAGGGATTCAGAATTAAAATGAAGCCCAACAGACAACAGAATCTAAAAGGCTTGCTTCTTAGCCATAGGTGTGAGACATCATTTGACCACATTCACTGATTAATCTATTTACTCTTTCCTTTCACAGTCCACCTGTTTCTCATGGGCCAGAAAACACATGGGCAGTGACGCAGAGCAGGAGGCCCTCAACCCAGCAGACCTCAACTCATCCTATACTGCAAGGTATAGTTCTAGATAGCAGAGACCATCCACAGAGTCACAGAATATTAGAGCTTGGAAGAGACCTTGAACATCCAAGTCCAGTCCCCCTGCCACAGCAGGATCACCTAGATCAAGGAACACAGGAACATGGCCAGGCAGGTTTTAAACATCTCCAGAGAAGGAGACTCTGCAACCCCCCTGGGCAGCCCCTTCCAGTGCTCTGTCACCCTCACTGGGAAGAAGTTCCTTCTCACATTTATGTGGAACCTCCTATGTTCCAGCCCACACCTGTTGCCCCTTGTCCTATCATTGGATGCCACTGAGCAGAGCCTGCCTGCATCCTCCTGACACTTGCCTTTTCCATATTTATAAACATTGATGGGGTCACTCCTCTATCTCCTCTTTTCCAAGCTACAGAGACCCAGCTCCCTCAGCCTTTTGTCTTGAGGCAGGTGCTCCACTCCATCATCTTTGTGGCTCTGCACTGGACTGTCTCCAGCAGTTCTGTGTCCTTCTGGAACTGAGGGGCCCACAAGTGGACACAATACTCCAGATATGGTCTCACCAGGGCAGAGCAGAGGGGGAGAAGAACCTCTAGTAATAACCACCCCCCTTCTGATCCACCCCATTCCAGACCATTCTCAACAGTCCATAAACTTCTGTCTTTGCCTCAGCCTTGTTGACTGATGGAAGTGTGCAAAAAACCCTCAGCATGCTCCCACCCTGACCAGTGCTGTGAGAAGGTGAGCTGGTTTTATGCCCAAGTCAGGCATCTGTCATGCCTGGGCCACTGCAAGCCCCCGAGCCCATGCTTAGTACGCAGTGGCAGTGGTTCCACAGTGAGTGTATTTTGAGAGCACTCAAGTGCTTTTGTCTGGAGACTGAAAAAATAATTCAGTGACTAAGTTACCATCTCTGGATGGTTTTCTCTTGGCATAGAATCCTGCAACAGCTGAGAGGGGAAGAGAACCTGAGGCAATCTGTTGTGGCCCAAACACTTAAAATGCCCCTGGTTATTAATTGTTCCAGCCTGACTGCCACTTCAGAAGAAGCAGCCCTGTTGCAGCCCACAATTCCAGCGTGCATTGTGTGTGATCACATCAGCATTGTAACAGCTTTGCTGATGCCCAGGAAGATCACCAATTGGCAGTTTATCTCCCAAAAAAGCAGCAAGCAGACGTTTCCTGCTAATGGGATGAAGTACCTGGGTGTCACGGAGAGAAGGACACTTTCCATCATGAAGCTGCTCAAAATAAGCAGTTTGAGCTTTAGTACTAAAGACCTCTGTAGCAATTGTGGCTAAATCAGATGGCCGGAGCCGCAGCTCTCAGCCAGAGAGAAAACCTCTGAACACAGCTGCTTTCAAAGCTTCATGGCTGTGCCTGTCAACCAAGAAGGGTGGAGTAAGTCTAACCAGGGTAGTCAACTAATCTTACTAATGTGTGTAGGTTCCTTGTTCATGACATTGCAAGACATGAGAGGCAGCAGAAAGCAAATCCTTGGTGCTTTGCCAGGTCAGTGGGATCCTGAGAGTAGAGTGAAGTGGTCATTCTTCTTCACCAAACTTCTGCCATTAAACTATAGCTCATTTTCACTAAGTCTTATGTCCTCTGTTTCTGCAGCTATGGAGGAGAGAGCAGCTCGGCGGGCAGAACGGAGAAGGAAACTAGAAGAAGCCAAACAACAAAAAGAAATGGAAAAACTGGTAGGGGAAGGGGCAAATGAAAGAAAGTCTGTTTCACACCATTCGAGTGACACACAATCCTGATTTAACCCCATAGTTAGGAACCAAGAAAAGGTCCTTCATCCAAAACTTCTGTAGTTTGTGAGAAAGCAGATGTCCAGCACACATCACAAGACATAGTTCTTGCTGTGTTTGCATACAGGTTAGATGACATAGCACCTGTCTTAGCACCAGCAGACACTTCATGGTGATGCAGTTGCAATTCTAGAAGCAGCCTCCCTTACCACCCCAACAATACTTCTTTGACCCCTAGCCTATGGCCATACCCTGTGCGTGCTGAGGGTGGGAAGGATGGAATTGCATGCAGAGATCTGCTCAGTGGGCCTGGCGGTGGAGGGTTCTTCTCTCCTGCCTCTCCTGTCACATGCAGTTTGAGGACTTGACCTAGTCAAAATCCAGCATCTTTCCAGCTGGAGGGAGAAGATCCTGCCAGCGTTTGCACAGTCAATACACACATTCAGTGATACATATCTAACAGAGGAGCCACCTTGGGTTCAGGGCATTAAGCTGTTACTGAACACATTGACAGCGTGTTGCATGAGGATTGGAAAGCTCAGAACCAGGGTCCTAAGCCAACCTGGTTTTTTCCTTCTCAAGCAAGAGAGATGCACTGGCATATATGCAGGAGGCTGGAACAAGCCTTAGAGAACACTTTAAACATAGATTGGACAGACAAGCATCTGGTTAGGCTTCCTCAGCTGCAGTTGTCATGATTTTAGAGATCAGAAAGCACAGTCATAGTAATCATGCATTATGGTTAGTGAGGGATTGAGGCCTCTGAAGCATTACATTTTACCTTTCTCCATTTTCTCCATTTCAAGGCCCAACTGAAGGCTGAGGAGGAAGCACAACAGAGGAAGGAGGCTGAGGAAAAGAAAGCTCAGCAAGAAAGACGGCAGGAGGAGAGAAGGCAGCAGAAGCTGGTGACCAAACACTTCACCTGTTCCTCCCCACCCCTTTAGTGGGGCATGTGGAAGAAGAACCATTACCCAGTAGCACTCATGTCAGCAGCCATAGTAATGTGATCTGAAGGCCTTTTTCAGCAGAGCAGAGTCCTACAGCACAGCACCTGCTGTATAGACTCACCATCGCCACGCTTTTAGGGGGTGTGAGGGGAAAGGCTGTGACCTGAAGGCACTACCAAGTATTGACTGTATCTCGTTAGTAGGGCTAGAGGTCCCAGTTGGTGGACCTTCACTGCTAAGGTATAACCACATACACCCCAACAGCAGCAGCATGTTCAGCCTACTTTCAGACTGTTCCTTCCACTTGTATCTCCCTCCAGCATACACAGTAAGACTAGCTGCAGTTAGACAATTTGAAACTAAACAAGCCCAACAGATAAATCAAGGGCAACTTCCCACCTGAAGAACAGAAGCAGCCTGTCCTTGGAGCTAGGTTAGGAATAGCCCCACTTCATTACTGTTACTTGGAAGTGAGCTGTCCTAATAACCCAGATAGTACATTTGAAATCCTACAGGAATTTGACTTACAAATACTGTTCCACTTTGACTAGAACTGACTCATTGGGAATGTTTGACCTTCATCCCCGAGTCAGTCAGAAAGTAGTGTTGCACAGTTACACAGTGCCTGCATCTCTCTCCTGCTGTTTAGTAAGTAATAGAGTCTGTATAAAACTCAGAATAATTTCTGGACACGTTACGAGCTCATTTTCTAAACACAGAAAGTTGGTCTCCTGGAGCTAACCAAAGCAGCCCTCTCCACACTAATGGAGGCCCATCAAAAGGAAGTTCCTGCTATGTCAGCAGTGCTGGTAGCCACAGACCATGTGTCTGCCAGTAACACCATAATGCAGTGCTAAGAGAAGGCCATGTGGTGATAAAATGCCCAAGGAACTGACCAGAAATAACATCAACATTCATGAGAATTTTCAAAACACTTTGCTCTGCTTTCCACCACGGCTTCCTAGTACATGGGGCTGATGTCTGGTCTGCACTGCTAAAGATGATGCACATCCCTGTTTCCCGTCAGGTCAGGACCTCCAGATCCAATATGGCAATCTATTGTCATTGCTTCACATCCTCTTCATCCAGAGAGAATGAAAACTACTGCTCTTTGTATTGTAGAAAGAGATGGAAAAGCAGAGGAGGATGGAGAAGGAGCAGCAGCTCCAGAAAAAGGCCAGAGATCACTACGAGAAGGTCTTGCTCAGAAAGCTGGGAATAGTACCATGGAAAAAGCTCCTGGAGCAAGCAAAGGAAAACCTGGTGGTAAGTGCAAAGTGTAAAAGAAAAGGCTGATGCCACGGAAAGAAGGGAGAAAGAATAAGTGCAGCACTTAGCAGAAATCATCAGAGGCTCTTAAGCCAGGCAGAGATGGCAAATCAAGTATTCTCCCTACACACTCTGCCCTGTGTTGGTGCTTTAAATCAGCCCGTCTAACAATAATCATGAAAGGCCATCAGGGTGGCATCCTCATTGGTAGCCGATTAAACAGAAACCAAGAGGACAGGGAGAGGAACGAATTTCAGTCTGTCAGGAAGTCACCTTTTGTTAGCCTCCACTCGCCTGCAGTGCTGCCGCGGGATTTTAGGCCAATAACACGGTGGGAGTCAGTTTAGTGTGATGCAGTCCAAAAAATTACGGTTACACAACGTGAGCCCGTTGGTTCTCCTGCTCCACAGCAAAGCTAATCGCCAAGACAGTGCCCAGTCACAGGAGTTAGAGTCATTCACCCCAGCCCATCACTAGGGCTTTCCCTCTCTCTGGAGTTGCTGCTGGTGGAGTGTTGGCCACTGCTAGAGGTAGGACACCGCAGGTGATAATCCAGTGATCCGCTCCAGCCCGGCCCTGTCTTCCATGCTGAAGAGCAAGCGGAAGCTTGCCAGACCTTGACACATCACTGTTGCTAATGAAGCATTTCTGTATGTAACTGCACTGACACACCTTGTCAGGGCTGGATTAACTACTTTCAACCGTAGCCTGAAAACTTAACCAGAGCCCAGGGCTAAACTGGCAAGCTGCCATTTACTGTCACTGCAGTTACTTACAGTACTTGGCCAAAGGCACATAGGCCTCTGGCTGGGGAGAAGTAGGATAGCAGCTACTCCACAAGTGCACCCTCCTGGCCAGGGCTATGGACAGGGCTGGACTGAACTGTTAGAGGCTGTGCCTCTGCTCCATTCACAGTAGGTTAAACTGCACCTCTAATTCAAAGGGATGTTCTCTTGCAGTGACACAGCAATAGCCTTATCATAGAATCATTAGGGACTGGAAGGGACCTCAAAATATCATCTAGTCCAATCCCCCTGTCTTATAGACTGGTCTTGTTTTCCATGCTGATGGGCATTAAGTTCTTACAGTCATACCTTTGCATTTTCCCCTGTACCCGGTCTTCTATATCTTTATGTAGTCACTAGTCCAGGTAACTGCTCTCTCTGCTGTCTTTACTCAGGTGGCACAAAGGCATCACTGCTTGTCCCTGCAGAGGAAGTGCCTGATGGCTTGGCTCCAGGACACCCAGAGGAGCCTCACGGAGAAATTCTCATGGGCTAATGACTTCTATGCTCGTACCTTGCTGAAGCATGGCTTCCAGAATTGGCTAAAGGTTTGCCTGCAGCACAGTGGAGAAACAATGCTAAGCAAGCTGCCATGCTTTCCCCTCACCAGCAACATAATTCCTTTCTTCAGAGACCTCCTTTCAGCGCTGAACCCTCCATCCTTCTTTTCTAGCCAGGACACCCTCCTATGTACTGCTCTTCCACCTCTGCAGTCTTTCACCCTGCTCCCTGCTGATTTTCCTCTGGCTTCTGTCCCCGTTACCCTCCAGTGCAACAGTCTGAGCACAACTCTGTTTCTGCTCATTGGGCTGGGGGTTAGGAGAAAGCCACCATTCTCACATCTTTCTCTGGCCTCCTCTCCTAGTACAAGGATTACCTCTCCACTCTGGAGAAGAGAGCAAGTGCCCTTCATGCAGCCTGCCTCATGAGGAAGCACTTCAGGGCATGGTATAATCTAGTGATGGAGGAAAAAAGCACCTTATCTGAGAAGCTGAGGATTGCTGCTGAACACAGTGACAGGTAAGTACATCCACTTGCTAGCAGTTCATTTTAGTTAGCTTTAATATACCCTACAGATTATTTCAGAGACTACTTTTGACAGATCCATTATCTTCTCCCCAAGAACATGTGAAACAGGTTTTTAATGCTGCTGTTTTGCTGCTTTGATATGCACAGACGTCATGAGACACTTATGGCAAGAATTTTCCATGCGGCCTGTAAAAGGGAAGTTTAGTGGTACCCTTCACAGGACTTACAAATCTGCTGAAAAAGAATAGTGAAAGTGGATAAGTAACTGAAACCTTCTAAGCTGATTAGCAGATCTGGCCACACAGTTCCTGCTAAAAGCAACCTTAGGAAAATCTTTAAGTACAATTACAGCAAGCCAGATGCTTGTGCGGGAGTTACACTCTATTGTTTTGTCAACAGCAGATTATTTAGGTCACAAATCCCAGGCTGATCAGCTAGAAACCCTGCTTAAAGAACCTTTGCATTTATGCCATTATCAGCCTGACTTGGCAGCAGGAACTACAGCATCGTGGCTGGAGCTGGACACACCTACCTCGTGCACTGTCCCACTGCTGCGTTAGTTGTGTGTTTGAACAGCGAGAAGAATCTCCTGTCGTGGTTCAGCAGAAAACAGAAGCGTGTTCACCTTCCTCACTTGAAAGCATGTCAGATGCACGTAGTCATGACAAGGCTGTGCATAGTCCAGACAAGATCTGCAGCATCTTAGAGGAGGAAGTAAATTTCTCTCTTACGTGGTAGAGCAAACCTGTGGTAGCTGGCGTTGGAGTCCCCATCCTTGGAGGTGTTTAAGGAAAGACTGGACGTGGCACTTTGTGCCATGGTCTAGGTTGCGGTGATGTTAGGTCATGGGCTGGACTTGATGATCTTGGAGATCTTATAATAATAATAGCTTGCTGTGTCACTAAGGACAGAACAGTGCACATCCATCAACCCAGCAAACTAGAGGAACCAGGGAAAATTCAGACTCAGGAAGAGACTAGATACATGATTAGCAGCTTAATACCTGTCATTCCCTCTTATTACCTCCTCCTCTGCTGACTGGCAAAAGGCAGTTCAGACCAGGACACAGCAAACTTTGCCCATACAGGAGCCCAGGACAAGGCACCTTTGGTAGGGTGATCATTATCTGGAGTACAGCCGCGTGAACTCCCAGGTGCTCGCTCTGTGCCTGTATATTTCTTGAAGAAACTGCTTTCAGAGACCCTGTTTGTACTTCAAGAAACATCTTCATAAAACACCAGCTAATGAATCCTTTCAGAGAAACGAGCAAAGTTCTTGAGGGAGAGGACTAGAGCAGTGAAATGTGGTACTTCTGCCCAGCATGATTGTCATATTAACGGAGTGGTCTGCGTGCAGATGTTTAACATTTCACAGCCCTGGCTAGCTACAGGAAAGACAAATCCCACAGCTATTTCAGAGGAGTTCCCTCTCTCAAATGGAAGTGACCTTTTGATTACCTGTTACCTTGTGCACACATCTGCATGTTGTCACTTTGGTCTTTGTGTCCCCATTCTCTTTAAGGAGACTCGTGCAGAATGCATTCCAGGTGTGGAGGCAGTACCCATTCATGATGAAAAAGGAAAGGGAGAGAGAGGAAAGAAGAAACCAGCTACGCAAGAGAGCATCTCAAATACTCCCTGACTTCCAAACGTGACAGAAGAGAGTCAGAGGAGGCTGGAAAGGGGGTTCAAAAGACTATCAGAGCTATCTTCCTAATGACTGAAAAAACCCCAGGGAAAGATCTGTCCAGTGCAAAGGATCTCGCAGACAGAGGAGGCTCCCTGGGACGTGGCTGTTGTTAACTGGGTATATGTGGAAACTTGCCTGATGGGTCACTTCATGGGTTTATTCCCCACAGGGCCCTCTCACCTCATCTGCAGGGCTGTCTTGATTGTTGGCAGCAAGGCCTAGCTAACCAAAGCCAAGCAACAGCCAAAACCATTTCCCTACACAGAGCTGCAGCATCGACGTGAATCTTCCTCCATCGCAGAAAACACAGAACTGAACTGCACCTGGTTTTGCCTGAACAGTAACCTGGCATTTTGTGTTGCCAGCACTCTGTAGGGTGACACAGCTTGATCGTAGAAGCCAACAGACCCGGCTGTCAGCTGACCCCAAACCACTGCTGCGAAGCTGGCCACCCAGATACCAGTTTCTAGCTAACTGTGCCAAGAGAGTTTGGATGGGAGGAGGAGAAGAGCGAGCTCTTGATGCAAGTCCTATCTGCGAGTGATCCCCATCACAGCGTTGCTTATGGACAACCTAAACCCCGGATTCCTCTCTGAGGGACTGCCTGGTTTGCAGCACTGCTCAGCTCACATGCAGTGTTTTGATTTAGGTGGCAACTCTGAGTCTATGAGCCTTTATCTTCCTGCCATTTTAAACATTTTCCAAGCTGTGTAACTAGCATTTAAAGATGTATTTTGTGCAACCTCATGGGGTCTATTCACTTGATCCAACACTTAAAAAAAACCTGCAGCGAAACCCCAGAATCCCAGAGAAAGGCAGACTGTATTTTTACATAACCTGAAACTGACGTGATTGAAATGAGTTTCTTACTGCTGCCACGTAACCTTAACCTGCAGCACAGTGCAGACAATGCTGTTAGGGTACAGGATGTCTAGTCTTAGCAACAGCATAAGGCAGGAATCTTGAATCACTTCCCCCTCACAAGACGACAGGCAAAGTTCTCTCCAAAAGCATTTGGCAGCACTTGGGTAACACCAGGAACAAGACATCTACTGTTATCCATAGTACCAGATAATTTTTAAAACACTTCCATGCACTCAAAGTTTCCAGTAAAGCCAAATCTGAAATGAGCACAACTGAATTGTTGGTGCAAATTGTGTCAGAAGTCAACTGACTGGATCCAGACCAGCACTGCTTGCTGCAAAAGGAGTGGTGTAAGACGGGTCAGGTGTCCAAGTGCAGCAGCCTGCTCCAGAGCTTTAGCACTGGGAGCTGGTCCATGCAGAGCTCAGAGAACCTTCCTGCCCACACAAGCCATGCTGTTGTGCAGACTCTCAGCGTAGTGTTGTGTAGCTCTCAGTGAAGAGCAACTGTCACTCCCAGCTTGCCTCCCACAGCCATCCTCTCGACAACACAGGAACCTTTACTGTCTCACAAAGGCTGATTGCAGCCCTGACCATCAGCAGGTCAGCTGAGCCCATCATCCAAGCACAGGGAGCTGAAGGTGCCTGCATGGAGTGTAGGCGAACGCAGACCATCTGGCTGCACTAAAAGGCAGATTGTGAGAGGAAGCGACAAGCTGAGAGAGGACTGAATAACTTGTCTGGTGGGGAAGAGGGGGCACTGCAGAAGTGTGGTGCCATGTGGAGGAGTGAGCCAAAGAGGAGCGGAGCAGAGCAGAGCTGGGGTCTGAGCCACAGCCAACAGCAGCAACTCACTTTCTCTTACTACACCCTTCCCCCTTGGAAGCCTCTCTCTGGTGGTGCCTAACAAGCTCCTGGAAAACCTCCTCATCAGCTCCAGTGTTACTGGTGGCCTTTTTCCCTCAGCTGATTTCCTCCTTACCAGGGATGGCAATAAACACAGCAGGGACTATCTCCCACCCACTCTCCACCTGGATTCATAGCATGAGGAGGATAGTGACGCAAGGGCTATCCCATCTAGAGAGAAGGCTGGTTAGCATTAGAGACAGACAGAGATGGGACACACTGCAGCTCTAAGAGGAGCAGCAGCAAGAGTATGGAATGGTAGCGTGGATGAACCCACATGCAACATGGTCTTGACTCTTGCAGTAAGGTGCAGTGTGCCTCTCGGAGCTAAAAGGGTGCCCCAAACCACTGGCTACGCAAGGGTACATCCAACATACTGAACTGCAGGTTCTTCTCCAAGCAGTGCTACACTTGCACATTTTGTCCTCACTGACCTCAGTCACCTCGCTCACCATCCATGAAAATAATGCTTAGGCAGAGCATAACTCTCCAAAACAGCTTCAGGTACAGTCAACATTTACTTTTGGAGCTGTCTTTGCCTCCACGTCTGTCACCTTCCAGCATTTTAGCCTTAGTAGCTTTAAAAAAGATTCTCCTGGTAAGATGCTATTTGGGATGACCTGTGTTCTGACACCACTTTGCCTGCTGCTATTTCAGTGTTCACAGAGAGCTGAAGCCTCAGCTGGCTCCAGCTGAAGGATCAGGATGATGTTCAAGGATTAGGTACATTCATAGTTCATATGGTCTGAATGAAAGGGGAGATAAGAAGCCTCTCAACTTCGCAATTCAATCTACACCTGGCTGAAACAACTTGTACCTCCTCAGCAGAAGCAAGTCTGTGGCCAGTGATGCTCTTGAGAGACTGCACAGGAAACCCCCGATATCCCGGGCGTGATGTCAGTGTTTTGCAAACTAAAGCTCCAGCAAACATGTAGCAGCAGGAGGGTGACACAACAGGAGAGCTTGTCAGCCCAAGGAAACCGCTTCAGCCTGCAGCTGTGCCACAGCATCTCTCCTGGTTAGATGCAGATGTCAGTACTTTGATGCTGGTCATCAGCCCAAACGCTCACAGCTCAGGCACACTCCTGCGTGTCGGTTCCTGCTTTTCTTAGCAGGAGAGGGAGGTGATGGCGCAGCCAGACTACCCTTCTCCTGTCAAGGGGTGAGGGGAGGGCTTTCACTTTGGTACAACAGCAAGTGCAGAACACCAAACTGGTTGCAAACTCTCCTTTCTCTCCAATCCCATCCCCTGCAGACACCTTCCCTCCGGAGAGGTAAAAAAACTTGACCACTGAAATATCTTTTCAGTAAATCGACACACTGGTGTCTTCAAAGCCTCCGAGGCTAAACTCAAACTGATTTTGAAAGAGTGCCTGGAACATTAAACAATTTATTGTGTTCCCTTCATGCAAACAAGATTTTAGCTGTGGACGGCAGTTAGCCTGGAAAGGGTCCACGAACCACTGCAGCCTGAACCACAGCTTTGCAGACCTGTTTTGTACCACGGACACAAGCCACAGCAGCACACCTCAGCCTTCCCCAGCACATACATGAGCTGCTGCTCCACCACTCCAGGCATGCTCCTGCTTTGCAGGGGCAACATGGCATACCAGGAGGAGCAAAAGTAAAAGCTGGGGAGAGAAGAGAGGGTAGTCTCATGTGTCCCTGGCATCAGCAGTGGAGTTCAACTCGCCTAACTACAAGCCTGGTCCACTTCTAGTCCAAAGTGCCTATTGTCAGCAGGGCAAAGCGATCTAGCTGAAAGGCAGAAGTGCCACCCAGACAAACCAAAGCAGATCTCTGGGAACAATCCAAGGCATCCGTGATTCTGCTCATTAAAAGTCATCCTGTCTCTCAGCAGATGTTCCAAGGTACAACAAAATCAAAGGCTACATCACTTCTTGCTGTCTGCACAGAGAATAGCCACGTAATTTCCAAACATGGCTGAGAAGAGGGTTTAAAGTAAATTCTTCATTTTTGGGGTTCTGGATGTATTGTGCAGGCAGGTGTAGGCAGGAAAGCAAGACTCTCACAAAAACACTAGAAACATGAGCAGATACTCATCATCGATTGGTCACATGGGATGCAAGACCCTGGTTCAAATCTTCACTGCAGGGGAATATGCCTTGTTTCCAGAGTGATGAGAGCTGCCAGCAGGTCTCCGTTTCATCCCAACACCACCAACCCCAAGGGTCAACTTCTGCAGAACTGGAAGCATGCGCGTTTCCTAGATTCTTCTTGGCCTCTGTGTTCCCTTGTTCCCAAGTCCAGCTCAGACAAAGAGCCTCGAGGTAATGGCAGCTTTTGGTCATTTGGCTGAGTCTGTCTGCAGAAGTCAACGAGGCACTACACAGACGATTTGCAGTGATTTATTTTGATTCATAATTGCATCCCTTTGGAAGCACTGAATACACTGTAAAATGGACACAAACACACACCCCCCTCAGTTCTTTCGACAAAGCTCACAAATATGTTCCAGAAAATGTCTTCATAAACCTTAGTGTGAAAAAATAAACACCAAAACAC